>JALIZH010014535.1:82500-88300 GCA_030522465.1 Rhipicephalus appendiculatus
CGGGGTATATATAATTCAGGTCACCTGAAAAAAAAAAAAAAAAAAAACCAACAGTCAGCGAAAGCAAGGCAAGCCTAGCGGAGTGTCGAAAGCGAATTGTATGAGAATTCCCGCACGCCAGCAATCTTTAATAATATTATCTCTGGTTTAACGTCCCAAAACCACCATATGATTATGAGAGACGCCGTAGTGGAGGGCTCCGGAAATTTCGACCCTCTGGTGTTCTTTAACGTGCACTGACATCGCACAGTACACGGGCCTCTACGCCAGCAATTTTTACTACAACGCACAGGAAAACGCCATCAAATGAAAAGAATAACGTACAAGACGACGCAAAATGATAGGCGAAATAAGCAAGATAGTCCGCATTCTCATGAACTTGCTGAAAGTAAGCCGCGCGTTGGAAGAAAAAAAGAACAAGTGCTGAAGGTCCTGAGGCGCGCGTGACGTGACTTCTTTCCCCCGTGCCATCCCTTCCCTGCTTAGCTTCCAGCGCGCTCGTCGGGACGAGAGAAGAGAGAAAGCAATTACAGCGTGCGACCAATCTCTGCAACTCCGCTCGTAGTACACCGATTACAAAAATTCTTGCAGCGATTGATTCGTGAGGCAATAAACATGAAGTCATTGGATGGTTGCTTGGAAAAGTATTGCAGGGCCTTCTTTAAGTACAAAGAAATACACGGTACCTCACACAGGTCCGTGCATGATCGGTCGGAATGAAATCTTACGACCGATCTTATGAATTCACTTCTCGTCACTTTTTCTTCGCGGGATGGTGAACAGCGTCAAGCCATTTTCACGCCGGCTGGTGCGCTGAAATGCGCAGCACCCTCACACTGCGAAGCATCAATTGCTACCACAACATTTGTGCTAATCCGATTCAAGTAATTCAGTACATGCCGAGGAAGTAACTTCGCGTTTGTGGGGAATATATCATCATATGATATGGCCAATGTACTCGCCCTGTTACTCGTTACCATTATATCATTAAGCTACGGTGTTGCCTTCTTCCTTTTAGTGTACCAAGTGGTGAGTAGTGGGATTTGCCCAAATTTCTGTGGCAAACCCGTTTATGATGATGATAGTTTTCTGATAGGCTGCACAAATTTCTATTGCATATAGCTGTTTGTTGGGCTAACTGTGGCCTTCTTCATTTTTATCGGACCAGTGGTGATGGTGGGATTTACCCAATCTGTGGCAAATACCTGGTACACCACGCAACATATGCCGCACAAATTACGGCTCTCCGCCTCTCTCCGAGGTATTAAAGACAGAGCTTTAGTGCCATGTACCCCTAGCAGCAGGCCCGTAGCCAGGAATATTTTTCGGGGGGGGGGGGGGGCACTCGTTGAAGGCCTTGAAAAACACCCTATTTTTATTATTTGTCCTCGGTAAAACACCCCCCTCCATCCGAATTTCGGGGGCAGCCCGGGCCCCAAGGACCCCCCCCCCCTCCTGGCTACGGGCCTGCCTATTGCAGATGGGTCCCTGCGTTCTTTCGTGCTCTCCCCCGCTTTCTTCTGTTCGTCAGCCGCACCCACGGTGTACAAAATGCCAGGGCTTGGGGACGCAAGTCGCTCGGGGGTCTAGGCACTAAAACTCTCTAAAAGGTACCAAATTCTAAAGCTCTTCGTGACAGTGCCAATTAGGGAACACATGTGCACATTTACCTTTAGTAATGAACACAAGTGATAAGCGCGAAAATAGAAGCCGCTAAAGAATGCGAAGTTATGCAAAATTTCGCGGTTTTTCTTGGAAACAAGACGTTGCTTCCTGGTGTCTGCGCCGTGCAATTCAGAATACACCCGAATAAAAAGCCGTACTTTTGGTCTATCTATAAGTATATTGAATTCATTTAATACATTGAATGCTGGCCACCAAGTGACCGACGACGCCTTCACGCGCCCATGACCGTCTATACGCGCAGCTCGCAAGCTGAGTGAGCACTCATACGTTGCAGCGCTTGTCGGAGTTCATCGAACTACCCAGCGGACAGCGGAACTCCTTGGGGAATGCGCCCTGGTAGCGAAGCGCCGTGTTCCACGAGACACCGAGCTTCGACGATGTCTCGTCTCGCGAAGTCTTCTCGCACGACTGGAGCATCAGGTATACGAAAAACATCTGTGAGGCGCTGATGTTCTGCCGTGGTCCCAGGCGGAAAAACATGGTCCTTGCGCGGGGTTTCAGCGTCCTCACGAAATGGCCGTAGGCGAAGCGTATTGCCATGGCGTCGCGCATCTGCCTTGGCCCGTTGTCATTGCCGAAGCAGTTCTGAGCCTCCGCAATCTTCGTTACGGTCGCCTGGTTGAGCCAACGCTCTTCCGGATCCGTTGAATTGGCCTCCGCGAAGAGCATGTCCAGCAGGCAGTGGCTGACGCGGACGCCGGCTCGAGACAATTGGAAGTTATAGTCTCTGTCATCGAGCAGGAGAGTCACGTTGAAGAGAAGTACGGGAACGTATATACTTCTTGGCCCGCGCTCGTACCAACAGTTGGTGGTGAAAATGGAGCGTGCCCAGCGCTCGTCGGTTGGGCGAGTCAATGAGGATATCAGGTTGTATTCGTGGACGGCGGCGTACGACTGCAAGGGCCTCTCGCTGCTAGTAGGAGGAATCCTCTGCCCGTACTCGCCGATGAGTGTCTTGTTGAAGATCCAGGCAGGAGCGAGAGTTACGAAGCGCGTCTTGGAAACGATCTTCTTAATGGCCACTCTCGCAAGTCCGTCGAGGTACGGAGCGGTGTTTACGTCGCTCAGAAACTCTGAAACGATGTCTTTCACTAAACCCGTGAACTCCTCCACGGGAACCTGTGCTGTGAGCCTCTCGAGGGAGACCCGGTGGAAAAGCGGTGGCATCGCCTTTTCCACGACGCGCACGCACAGCCTCCAGCGCAGATCAGCTTGCCGCCGCTTGCCATACAGCAAGGTAGCGTAGGCCTCCGCTAATCCGGACCGCGGGATGAACGGAGCCACTTGGAGCATTAGTCTGACGCCGAGAAAGTTCATCACTGTGTGGAGATCGGTCTCCTTCACGAGCACCACTAGCTTGGTGATGAATTCTGGCGGCTTAAGCAAGACCTCGCAGCCGGGCACAGTGCACGCGGCACCGGAGACGCCGTCGTACAACTCCGACAGGAACACTTGGAGTGCCGATGCATTGACGAGTGCTTCAATAATGGCGTCGCCGTCTCTAAACTGCAGCGAAAGCTTCTCGACTTCGCTCGCGAATTTGATGACGTTCAGCGCGTGCAGTGGCGGGATGAAATTTTTCCGTAGCGCCTTGAAGGCTGCAAACACGACCGACGTGTGGAGGCGGATGGCGTCGTTGATATCAAAGCCGTCTATCGCGGTGAACGTGTCTGGCGCTCCGACGGAAATCACATCATTCGTCGTTATTTTTGGGTGGGAAGCCCACGCCTACACCAAACAGCGTGACCGCGCCGGTCTTTCTCAGAAGTCTGGCCGCTATCTTCCAAATGGAAACGCTGCTTCGAACGGGTGGCGTTAGCGGGAAGCCGTCGAGGTGAAACTCGGACATGAATTCCAGCAAGCCGTCCCAGCCAGAATCTTCAATCAGGTTGACGTTGACGCATTTGTTATAGAGATCTTGCAGAGGGCCGATGACAGCGTAAGAACCGAGTGGCTCATCTTCGAGAAGCGAACGAATCTGGCCCTCCAAAGTACTGATATAGTCGTCGTCCGCGGAAACGCTAAGGTCTGTGGCGGAGAATTGGTTCCTCCAGCGCTTGCAGACAAACATGTAGAAGTTTTCGCACGGGTCGACATTCCAGTCGAGCAGTTCGTTCAAGTAGGCGGAGTCTCGCAGGCAGTGCGGCGAACTGCAGACTTCTGGCAGCTCGTCGACAAGTGCGCGCGGCTTTGTTTTCGGTGGTGCCAAGAGCAGCAGCGCCACTGCGAACGCGGCGACGACCAAGATGAGCGAGAGGGGATACAGACAGAGTTCTTGACGGATCGCCACATGCGGGTCATCGCGAAGCTGGCGAACTTGAGGTGTGCTGTCTTGTCGCGTAACGCTGACGGTGTCCGCGGCACTTTCATCGGGAGGCATCTGGGTATTGTCAGCAAGAGGAGCTTTGTCGTCGGCTAGAAGGGCGTTGTCGTCTGCTGCTTCGTCGTTGCGGCCTTTGGAGCTCTCACAAAAGGTACGATCTGCCATTAGCTCTGCCTGCTTTTGGGCCAACTCTGCGCTGACTTGGTTCGCCAGTGTGAGAATACTGCTAGTAGAGTGCGCCCATATTTCAGGGTCGCTTGTCTC
Organism: Rhipicephalus appendiculatus; assembly: GCA_030522465.1. Taxonomy (NCBI): domain Eukaryota; kingdom Metazoa; phylum Arthropoda; class Arachnida; order Ixodida; family Ixodidae; genus Rhipicephalus; species Rhipicephalus appendiculatus. The sequence continues at coordinate 86,774 of JALIZH010014535.1, forward strand.
TGCTGCATTGTATGCCGAAGACTTCGCTTCGGACAGCGATTGAGACTTTGGGTGAGAATTCATGATGCCGGCGTCGCCGATGGAAGTCGGATGTTTCGAAGCCGAGTGAACCGAAGGTGTAATCTTCTCCAAATCTGCGTGGCTTTTGTCTAGTTCGGCTGACGCACCGGGCACCTCAGCGGCTTTTCGGTCAGCTATCTCATCGCCACCACTGACGAAACCAGGTCGGGGCTCGTGACTGACATCCTGGTTGTTTCGATTCGCAGAACTCTTTCGAGAACGGATGTCTTCAGGTTTTTCGGGAATGGAGCGCTGCTCAGACTCGAGATCGCATTCGCCGTTCTTCTCGAATGACTTGGAAGGAGTGGACTTTGACTCGCTCTTGCCGATATTGCGAGGTTCCCGAGCTGGTACCTTCGAAGGGCCGCAAGAGGAGGAGCCCAGTTCCTTCAGAGACGGTGCCCTGCCTAGACATCGCTGGGCGGTTGGCGTTTCCACGGTCGTCCGTGGACGCCTGTTCACGATCACCGCTGCTCTTTTCAGAAGAGTGGGACTGCTCTGGTTTTGACTCGCTTTTACGGATGGTAAGAGATTCCAGTGCAGACGTCTTCAGTCTACTGCGCGAGGCGCCCTGTTCATCATCGAAGGAGCCGGTACCAGATTTCGCTTCGTTTATATCGTTCTCGGGGTTGTCCTTGTGCAACTTCTCGTCAAACGAGCTGTCACTTCCTTTGGTAGTCTTTAACTTCAAGTAACTAGGAACATCTGTTTGGGAGCGCGCAGCTTGCTCTGTGCGTGCGCCGGCGATCTTACTTCTCGTTTCCGCTGATGACTTAGATGTGCCACGCGATGAAGCTCGTGATTTAGCAGAGGTGCTCTTACCGGATTTAGCTCGGCGTTCTGCTTTCGTGTTCTCGCTGTCATCGCTGGAAGATTGCTCATCGGTCGAACGCCCGGTGCCCTTTCTTGCCACAGATTTCAAGGAATCAGCGTGTGGTTTATCTTTGACGTCTTTGTGAGGTACTGAGCGGCGCGGTGAGAGAGCGTCGTCTTCCGAATCGTCACTACCATCGTCCTTGGAGGTGGCTCTGCCGGGCTGGTTCGCCGATGGACGCGAAGACTTGTGGCGGCTGCCCTTGGACTTGGGTCGCATTGGCTTCTCCTGGTCAGGGTCAGGTCCACTGACGCTTGTGCCTGCATTTACACTGGGCGATTCGACATCGCGTGGTGCGAACCAGCGAGGTGACTCGCCCTCATAGGACTCCGATTTTTCTGCCTCTAAATGTTGTGGCAATTTGTGCCTGGAGTGCTACTGGCTCGAAAGCATTCGTGCTGTAGTAATACGCCGGCCACTGTGCATGCCACATGTGCCTGTAGTCCTTGTGACATCTGTCCATTTCGCCTCTTTCATGAGGGCATTCCATCCTGTAAGGCTGCCATCCTGGGTAGTAGTTCGCAAACGAAGGATCCGTTCTGGCGCGCTCTGCTGCGGTTCTTTTGTAACGGGCTTGTTTGGACTTGGAGTAG
>JALIZH010014536.1:0-67251 GCA_030522465.1 Rhipicephalus appendiculatus
GTCTCTGAATATTACAGTAATTATGTTATGGCTTTTAGTGATTAGAAATTGCCCCGTGCTAGATTGATTCCTGATGGGTGTAGGGATTTAAATTTGTGTATCAAATACGATTCCATGTATTTTTCTATCACGTGGTGACCGGAAATTTGTTTGTAGAATGTAAAGTTTGGCTTGGTCGAAATTGTGGTCCTCTTGGTTGAAGTGGCTGGCTACTGCTTTTGGTAAAATGTGTTTTGTGTCTGCACGGTGGCCGTTCAGTCTTACATGAATTGGCTGTCCAGTTTCGCCTGTATATTGTTTTTGACAGGTGGAACACTCAAGACAATATATTTGGTTGTTTGACGTGCAGGTGAAGCTCGATGTAACCTTGTGAATGTAATCCGATGTTGTGCTTTTTTACGCTGGTAGCCGGCTGTATATGTTTGCAAGTGGAGCATCTGGACCGGCCACAGGGGCCAGATGTTGTCCCACCTTTTCCTTTGAGTTTTGCATGTACGAGCATGTCTTTAAAATTGGCGTTGCGTCTGTAGGCGAGCTTAGGCGGTTCGGGAAAGATTTTCTTAAGTTTCTCGTTGGTTGTTAGAATTGGATAGTATTTTGTGAAGATGTTGTTTATATTTGGAAGCGCATTGGAAAACTTTGTAGTGAGAAGAGTGGTTGTCGTTGTTGTTGTTCTAGAGCGTGGTTTGAGTGGCTCATTGCGGTCTAGTTTCAGTGCGTCCGTATAAGCTTTGTCAAGGAATGTGTTAGGATGTTTTCTGTTTGATAGTGTTCCTTTTAAGGTCGTAAGTCTGTTTACGTAATCATCGTTTTGTATGGATATGCGGCGTAATCTTGTTGCCTGGCTCTTGAAAAGGCCCTGTTCACAGTGTCTCGGGTGGTGGCTTGTATAATCTAGGTATTGTTGCTTGTCAAATGGTTTTTTATACAGCGTTGTCTTTAGTAAGCCATTTTCAAGATATATGGTCGTGTCTAGAAAGTTGATGCGTTCATTCGAGGTATCGGAGGTGAATTTTATTGTTGGATGAAAGGAGTTTACGAACGATGTGAATTTAGCTAGACTGTCTCGCCCGTGTCCCCATATTATAAATATGTCATCGATGTACCGAAGGTGTGTGTGAGGTTTGTTCACACAACGAGACAGGAATTCTGTTTCCAGAATTCCCATATTGATTTAAACATATATTACTCTTATTAAGTTCTTATTTATGAGAACTTTCAAACCAGTTCTCCCTTTCCTCCCTTCACCACTTCTAAGACCAGTTCCGCACCCGCAATCTCAAAGTCCTTAGCCCCCAGGAGGCTCTCCGCGTCTTATTCCATTTGTTTCCCCCACTTTCCCTATCCACAACCCGCCCCCTTTTTTTTTTCTTCCTTTTTTTCCCTTTTTTTTCTTTTCTTTTTTTTTCTTTTTTTTAATTTTTTTTTCTCTTTTTTTTTCTTTCTTACGCGTCATGCCGCCCACTTCTTGAGGCGATTCCCCCGAGAGGGCCTCGTACGGTGACACTTAACGCATATGTCTGCCAATGACCTCCCCCATTAAACACGTGTTTCTCAGCCACCCCTTCCGGTAGCACTTACTATCGACATTTTGACTTTTAAAAGTACGCCGCCCGCTTCTTCCTCTTTTGCGACCGCTTTCCTTTGGTGCTTCCCATTCATGGGTGATTGGTTGAAGTAGGCAGACGCCATATCGTCAAAAACCTTCCCGGTAGCCAGACGCGGCGCCCGTCTGCCGGTTTTCGAAGCCTCATGCTTCGTCTTTCCTTCATTCACAGTTGAGGCGGCTCCGACTTTGTTGTACCCCCCACCCCCTACGTGCCTTCTCCGTTTCTTTTATATTTTTTTCATTTCCTTTTTTTATTTATTTTTCGCCTTTCTTTCGTTCTTTCCTCCACCGCCCCTGTTGTTACAATTCCAGCTCACCTTACCTCCGAGAACGATTCTTTAGCGCCATTGCAACCTTGCCTGAAATGAGACAGGGAGTACACTCTTCGGCTTTATAGATTTTTTATTTCCAGACTTCAATTACCAGCACGGACATGCGCCACCACAGGAGATGACGTCAGTACTAACCCCCCTTAAAACTAATACGCCAAGGATGACAAGGCGCCTTTGACAAAGATAGGTCCACCTATCGAAACGTCGGCCAGCCTGTCTGAGGCACTTCCTCTGTTCTTCCTGCTTAGCGCACTACGTCACAGCAGGAAAGTTTTAAGTAGCAACTGCATGGATATGAATTTTGACACGAAAGCGGTGAGTGATGTGATGGAGTTTCCTGTCCCGGCACTCGTTGCTTGCAAATCCAGTTTTCTCAGTTTGAATGTCGCTACTGTTTGCCAAAACTGGCTGACTTCCTGCAGTAATAACTTACTGCATGCCAAGAGTGGTTTTACATATTCAGAGCTGAGTGATCTATCATGAATCAACTAACTTTATCGTTTTCATTGTTTGCAGCTCTTGCGTACAATATTGAATGCATGTGGTTTGGGCTTTGCATCTCATCGTCAAGAAAATTTCGAAAGCAGGGAAAAACGCAAACGGTTGAAAAGGGAGCTGACAAGAACAGCGCTTGCCCGTGTCAGCTCCATTTTCGTCCGCTCGTGTTTTTCCGCGCTGTTGAAATTTTCTTGAAGATGATTTATGTCGCCCAAGCACTCACGTTAATTGCTTTGTAGCTGCGATTAGTGACTTTGTTCTTAAGTAGCCAATGGGAGACAACTGCAGTGAGATATTTGAAACAGCTGCAGAGAGCAACACAAGCATAGTTTTGTTTATACACATATTAGAAGTAGTGGCTATGTAGGGATCACTAGTTCTGTCTATCTGAGTCTGAGTGAGTCGACTCATGTTATCGTACAATTTGGTTTTTCAATTTTGGGGTCAAAACCAGTAGCTCATGTAACTATTGCTCAATGATACGCCTTTATATGTTGTACTTTCAAATACGAGCTATCTGTGGTTTCAATACAGTAAGGACAGTTTTATAAAATACGCGACTCGCACGACATATCTCTATCAAGAACTTCCCCTGACAAAGTTTGCGTGATAAAATCATGGCGCCCCCTCCCCCCCCTAACTCACACCACGGATGAAAAAAATATATGAGGTAGCACATTGTTGAGATATCTGTTAAAAACTTGAATATAAGCTTAGCCGATATAACGCTGATAGTAAAGCTGAAGATGAGTAGAGAGGACCATAGGTCGGAAGTTAAAGGTGGAGCTTACTCAGTCAAATATATCTTGCGCTTTGGGCTCTCTCAAAATCCGACTCACCCATATGTACCTCAATTGGACTACTCGGACTCGGACTCACCAAAATATTCCTCACCCGGACACGAACTCACCAAAATAATACTCACTCGGACTCGGAATCACGGCCCGATCTGGATCTGAGTGAGTCGACTCCTCAGTGAGTTTGGCGACCTACGCTGGCACATATAATTTAATTGTTCTCATAGCTCAAACGAAAAAAAAAAAGCGAGCAAGGGATTCTACTAAGGAAGCTGTCGAAGCCTTCAAAGGAAGAATGCAATGAGTCTGCTACTTACTAGGCGTCAAGATAAAATCACTCAACAGCAAGGCATTATCAAGAAGGAAATAAAGAACTGATACTTATGAGCATTAATCTTCGCAAAAGTGTTCCAAGATTCACGACACTGGTATATACGCTGCGCTGTCATGCTTTATTCCAGCCGTGAAGTACTGTCAAGTGTCGGGGTCTGTTTTTAAAAACACTAGCGGCTGGTAACCTTGACAAAATCATGTTTTACGTCTCCTCTGTGCCCTCTTAAATGTTTACAATGCTCTTAGATCGGAAATTTTAAAATAAAATAAGGCAAGCTTGTGTGGCAACAAGTCACTGGCACAACCTATTTTGCATATATGTCATCTTCGACCTTACTAAGCCATTTCCTGGTGGTGACAGTGGTCTGTATGCTATTGTACAAGGATTATTATTCATACACAGAAGCCATTATTTTCCACTTCAGTGTCCTTTGCAATTTTAATCAAGCTCACTTTCAAAATGAATCAATCCAATATTTAGCTAAAAACACTGTGGTTAATTTTCACAACAGTTGTGTCATGGTGACGCCACTGTAATTTTACACTTTTAGACGTGAATTGATTCACAGTTGTTGTAATTTAAACCTTTGCGGTCCGAAACCTTTATCCACCTTCCGTCTCTTCTGGTGTGAAGCTCAAGTAAAGGAAGTTAACTCAGTCATTTTGAGGTAACGCCTAATGCAATGAGAAAATACGCTTGTGAATCAACCACAAAACAATTTGTCGGGCAGCGCCCGACCACCACTGTGGTCGTGTTGCATTGTCGGTAGTGGCCCAACAACGTACCGCAAAGGATTTTCGCTTTGAGGCAACACACTGTAAACGACATCACACCGATATGGGTGTAATATGGTGTCTATAATTCACAGCCCTACACCCCGGTAAAATGGGTGTAACAAGCAGGAGTACGCCTATACAATGAGTGTACTTCCATATTTTCACCTATGGGTGTAATAGCAAGATTACACCCAAACTGCAAAAAGGGGCATGAGGTGTTTATGCACAATTACGCCCCAACGCCCATGCGAAAACTTTCATAATTAGAGCGGCACCCCACTCCCAGTTAGCTTCCATGGAAGCGTTACAAAGCTCATCCTTTAGCTAGTCCTTTCGGGGACACTAGACTAATCAGAGTGGCTCCTGCCACAATGGGGAAATTCTGGCCCTAGCGCTGGTTTTATGGTGCATATTGTCACATGGGTGTCACGTCGACGAAGGCAGCAGGCGACGTGTCCGAGATGAAACTGTTTATTAGGCCGAACTTGTGGCCGGTAAACGGAAAGCAAGATTACAGCAATACACACCGGCACTGATAGCGGCGAACAGAGCGTCGGCCGTCGATCAACTGACAGGCGGTGTAGCGCGTCGACATTTATACGCGTGTCTTCGAATATTCCAGCCTTATCACTGGTTGTCGCGCAAGCTCTGGAATAAGCTCGCGTGTTCGCGTCTTGCGCGCAATCTTAACACAACGATCTACAATAATCGCGAAGCTTCTAGAAATGAGGCGCGGTTTGTGCTGAGCATTGCTTACAGTCTCTGTGGGCGTAAACCAAATACAGCAGAAGTATAATACGAAATGCGCGTGGCAATGCCCCCCCTCTGAAAAAGCATCGTCGCGATGCTTAAAACAGAACACGGGGGGAGGGGGGCGAATTCATGCAACAATAAATAACAATAATAAAGCAAGAAAGTACAATTAGCACAAGCACGAAAGTAGAATAATAGAGCAAAAATGACAGTGCTCAGGTTCACTAACGCGCGTAATATGGCTTCAGGCGCACGACATGGACGACTCCAGGTCGCGCACGGCGCCGCTGAGAGTTCGTAATGCCGTCAGGGACAACCTCGTAGTCGAGTGCGCCGAGACGTCCAAGTATCCTGTAGGGTCCGAAGTATCGTCGAAGAAGCTTCTCGCTAAGTCCCCGTCGGCGAACTGGCGTCCAGACCCATACACGGTTACCGGGTTGGTATTCCATGTGGCGTCGTCGAAGGTTGTAGCGACGGCCGACGGTCTTTGCTGGCTCCGGATGCGCAGACGGGCTAGTTGTCTGGCTTCTTCGGCGCGCTGAAGGTACACGGTAACGTCGACGCTTTCCTCGTCGGAGACATTGGGGAACATGGCGTCGAGCATCGTTGCCGGGCTCCTTCCGTAGGTCAATCCATACGACGTCATTTGCGTCGTTTCTTGTACAGCCGTGTTGTATACAAAGGTTACATACGGAATGATGGCATCCCACGTCTTGTGCTCGACGTCGACGTACATGGCCAGAATATCGGCGATGGTCTTATTTAGACGCTCGCTCAGACCATTCGTCTGCGGGTGGTAGGCGGTGGTCGTGCGGTGACTTGTTTGGCTGTACCTCAGGATCGCCTGCGTTAGGTCCGCTGTAAAGGCCGTACCTGTGTCGGTAATGAGGACCTCCGGGGCGCCATGAGGCAGTATGATGTTCTCGACGAAGAACTTTGCTACCTCGGCGCCACTGCCCTTGGGCGGCGCCCTTGTCTCGGCGTAGCGGGTGAGGTAGTCGGTTGCTACGACGATCCATTTGTTTCCGGAATTTGGCGTCGGGAACGGCCCTGGTAAGTCCATGCCGATTTGCTGGAACGGTCGGCGAGGTGGCTCGATGGGTTGCAGAAGTCCGGCTGGCCTAGTGGGTGGTGTCTTCCGTCGTTGACACTCTCGACAGGTCCTCACGTAGTGGGTGACGTCGGCAGCGAGGCGAGGCCAGTAGTACTTTTGTTGTATCCTCGCGAGCATACGGGAAAATCCAAGGTGTCCGGCCGTTGGGTTGTCATGCAGAGCGTCCAGAACTTCTGGGCGTACCGATGAAGGTACTACGAGGAGGGAGTCGGCCCGAAGTGGCGAGAAGTTTTTTCTTTAGGAGAATGCCTTTCCGCAAGAAAAACGACTCCAGTCCTCGTCTGAATACCTTTGGAGCCATGGTGGCCTTGCCCTCGAGGCATTCTATAAGGCCCTTGAGTTCCGGATCGGCTCGATGTCGTTCGGCGTAGTCATCGGCGCTTATGGTTCCCAAGAAGCAGTCATCATTAAGGTCGTCCTCTGGCGGCGGGTCGACGGGGGCGCGAGACAAGCAGTCGGCGTCAGAATGCATTGGACTGGCCTTGTAAAGGACAGTAACGTCGAATTCTTGAAGTCTGAGACTCCATCTTGCGAGACGACCTGAAGGGTCTTTCAAGTTAGCTAGCCAACACAAGGCGTGGTGATCGCTCACAACTCTGAAGGGCCTACCGTAGAGGTAGGGGCGAAACTTCGACGTAGCCCAGATGATGGCCACGCACTCTTTTTCTGTTGTTGAATAGTTGGCCTCTGCCTTGGATAGCGACCGGCTAGCATAACTGATAACCCTTTCCAGCCCAACCGTCCTGTGCACAAGGACGGCGCCGAGTCCCACACTGCTTGAGTCGGCGTGCACTTCTGTTTCGCCGTGTTCGTCGAAATGCGCAAGTAACGGAGGCATTCGCAGGCGTCGTTTTAGTTCTTGAAATGCTTCCTCTTGTGGTGTTTCCCACTTGAACTCGACGGCGGTTCTGGTAAGCTTAGTGAGTGGCTCCGCGATACGGGCAAAATTTTTGACGAACCGCCTCTAATAGGCGCACAGGCCGAGAAATCGACGGACGGCCTTCTTGTCGGCGCGTGGCGGGAATGTAGCGATGGCGGCTGTCTTTTGAGGATCGGGGCGTACTCCGGCTTGCTGATCACGTGACACAAGAACAAGAGCTCCTCGTATGCGAAGCAGCACTTTTCAGGCTTCAAAGTGAGGCCGGAGGTCTTGATTGCTTGAAGTACTGCGTCAAGTCGCCGGAGGTCTTCGTCGAAGTTTGAAGCAAACACAATGACGTCGTCCAGGTACACCAAGCAAGTCTGCCACTTCAATCCTGCCAGTACTGTGTCCATAACCCGTTGGAAAGTCGCAGGCGCCAAGCAAAGACCAAGGGGCATGACCTTGAACTCGAAGAGGCCGTCTGGTGTTATAAACGCGGTCTTTTTCTCGGTCACTCTCGGCGACTTCGATTTGCCAATAGCCGGTCTTTAGGTCCATCCACGAAAAGTACCTCGCATTGTGGAGTCGAACGAGGGTGTCGTCTATCCGTGGGAGAGAGTACACGTCCTTCTTCGTTATTTCGTTCAGGTGGCGATAATCGACGCAGAAGCGTAGGGTTCAGTCCCTTTTCTTCACTAACACCACGGGTGACGCCCACGGACTCTTTGAAGGTTGCATGATGTCGTCACGTAGCATTTCGTCAACTTGTTTCTTTATTGCCCCGCTTTCCCGCGTTGAAACTCTGTACGGACTCTGACGTAGTGGCCCGGAACTTTCCTCTGTTATGATACGGTGTTGTGCGACTGGGGTCTGTCGAACTCTGGACGACGACGAAAAGCAATCCTTGTATTGCAGGAGCAGGGCATTGAGCTGTTCTTGTTTATGCGTCGGAAGGCTCGGATTGATGTCGAAAGTTAGTTGATGAGCTTGGTTCGTCGTAGCGTGTTCGGTTAACTCGGCGAGGGCGTCACTGGTTTCCACAATGTCTTCGATGTAGGCGACCGTCATGCATTTGCTCACGTGCTTGTATTCGTTGCTTAAGTTCGTAAGCATCACTGTTGCTTTCCCTTCACGCAACTCGCCGATACCTCGTGCGACGCAAATCTGACGGTTTACAAGCAGGTGCTGATCACCCTCGATGACGCCTTCGAAGTCTGCGGGTTTTTCGGTGCCGACGGAAATGATGACGCTGGAGAGAGGCGGAACGGTGACGTGCTCTTCTATCACGTTCAATGCATCACTCCCCTGGCGACGTCGGAGTAGGCAGCGCTTTTTCTGGGGTTAGTGTTATCGACTCAGACCTTAGGTCGATGACGGCGCCGTGTTTACTTAGGAAGTCCATCCCAAGTATTACTTCCCTGGAGCAGTGCTGTAGGATTAGAAAGCTGGCTGGATAGGTCCGGTTATTGATGGTGACTCTTGCTGTGCAAACACCAGCTGGCGTTATTAGATGACCCCCAGCGCTACGGATTTCAGGGCCTTGCCAAGAAGTCTTCACTTTCTTCAGTTTCGTCGCGAAACGCCCACTGACGACGGAATAGTCAGCTCCAGTGTCGACGAGAGCGGTGACCGTCGAATAATACGTCGAGGTCGCTGGTTCATCGTCGTCCGTTGCGGTTGGGTCGCGGCGTCGGATAACGGCTACGTCGATTTGTTGCGCTGCTTCCTTGTTGCCTCGTCACGTCTTCGTCGGTCCGCGACGTTTCGTCGGCAGGGCTTCGTCTGCTTTTCGTCGTGTTCTGGTTTCCTCGCGTTGTCGTCGGCGGCAGCGGAGGATCTTCGGCATTTCGTCATACAGCAACCGCACCTCCATCGGTTGCTGCCCTTAGTTTCCCGGATACGGGCTGGGCGACCGGCCTCGGTTTGGGACAGTGTACTGCCGGCGGTGCGGTGACATGTAGCGGCCGGGCGACGGCGAGCGGGAAGGTCGTCGTTCTTGACACTGTGTTCCGGAGAGGTAGTCGTCGATGTCGCGAGCCCGTTCGCCCGGCTGCGGGCGCAGCGCGTTGACGGCGAATGCCCGTAGCCCCATCTCACGGTACTGGCACCGGCGGTTGATGATGATGATATGTGGGTTTTAATGGCGGAAGGGCCATGCTTGGCCAAAGAGCGCCATGGAAAATGATAAGAGTTACAATGATCCGTGCTTTACGATGGTATGTAAGTGATGTGAATTATGATAATGTTACGTGGCTGTATAGGGGCCTAAAATTCCGCGCCCTGAGGCGGGTAAAACATAAAAGTATTAAAATCATCGGTGTCACGTCAAATGTGTAACTGCAAACGAATGGCAATGTTCGTGGTGGTAGAACTTTGGTGCAGACATGGCTTTCATTTTAAAACAGCGCAGCAAGACGAGGACATAAGAAACGAAGAAACAAAAGACATGGCTTTAGCACGATTGCCTCGTCAACGCCCTTGGGCGCAAACGACGTGAACAGCGCGTGAGACAGACAAGGACAGAATAACCGACGAGGACTAGTCGGTTATTCTGTCCGACGAGGCGCTAGTCCTCGTCGGTTATTCTGTCCTTGTCTGTCTCACGCGCTGTTCACGTCGTCATGGAATACCAACTAGCCCGGTCACATACCTTGGGCGCAAAGGCCGCGAGGCGTGTGCTCTCCTTAATGTGGCTACCGCAGCAGCGACCTCTGTACAGAGGTCGTGCTACGGATCACCTCGGAATATGGTGTGAAAATGATCTACATCTTTTAAAAATGCGAACAGTGATTCAAGCTTAAAAGCGCGTCCCTACCGATGAACATGAGAGGGTGCAGTGGAAGCTGCTGTCGGTAGGGTAATAAAAAGTGTTTTTTTCTGATAGCATCTAATTCATTGCACTGGACAAGGATGTGGAGAACCGTAAGTGCTTCTCCACATCTGTCACAGCTAGGTTGTTCACCACCGGACAGCAAATATGCACGCGTGCTGTGTGTGTGTGTCGTACCTGTAGTCTGGTAAGTGTTACTTGTGTGTAGCGTGATCTGGATACTGGTGGCCAATTTTCAAGACTCGGCTTGATAACGTGTAATTTATTTTGTGTTTGCCTATCCCATAGACACTGCCAATACGCTCTGAACTTTTGTTTGAGGAGGTGTTTCAGGTCAAGTACAGGGATAGCTATGAGTGAATTGGCGGCAATGTTGTCTTGGGCGGATGCAGCTAGTTCATCCGCCAACACATTTCGCCCAATCTCGCGGTGCCCTGGCACCCAGCACACTATTACATGTTGTTTGAGCATGTAGATCATGCATAAAAGAGTGTACATGGACACAAGGCCAGGATTTTTATGTTTTTTCATAGATTTCAAAGCTTTTACGACGCTCAGAGAATCTGCGTATATAACTGCGCTTTGCAGTTTTAATTCCTTAATTTGTTCAACGGCCACAAGCAACGCTTACGCTTCTGCTGTGAAGATGCTTGAGTTAGGGTGCAGAATGCCGGAATCCGAAAAGGATGGACCAACGGCTGCATAGGACACACCAGTGCGAGGCTTCGAAGCATCCGTAAAGAATTCGGGGCAGGTGTATTTGAGTTGCGATCCCAGAAAGTGTGTACGTATATGTGCAATAGGAGCGTGTTTGGTTACTTCTACAAAGGATACATCACAGTGTATGAGCTGCCACTTCCACGGCGGCAGATTTGCTGCAGGGGCCATCAAACAATGTTCAAGAAGTGGCACACCAGTTTCCTCAGCGAGGCCCCTCACACGAAGTGAGTACGGCTGTCTCACGGCAGGACGATTGCTGAACAGGGCAGAGCTCGACAAATCAGTAGAGTGCGAGGGGTGTTCGTTATTTGCATTCACCTTGATAAATTATGGAAAGGACATGTAGCATCTCTGTAGGTGGAGCGACCACTCGTTAGATTCAACGTAGAGGCTTTCTACGGGGCTCGTACGAAAAGCACCCGCAGAAAGGCGAATGCCTAGGTGATGAACAGGGTCGTGAATCCTCAAGGCGCTTGGTGTCGCAGAATGATACACAATGGCCCCGTAATCTAGGTGCGTGTGAATGAGGCTTCTGTATAGATTCATCAGGCACTTCCTGTCACTACCCCATGCAGTGCGTGACAGAACTTTTAGGATATCCATAGTTTTGGAAGCGTGAAAAGCTGGGCCGGTTGGTTCATAGTTAGATGCGAAAACAAACCAGCAAAAACTTAGGACAAGGACGAAAGAAGAGGCACAATCAAGCACACACCGTCGCCGGATCACACACACCGGCGACGGTGTGTGCTTGATTGTGCCTCTTCTTTGTCCTTGTCCTAAGTTTTCGCTGGTTTGTGTTCGCATCCATAGTTTTCATACACTTGGTTTTTATATGTTTGATGTGTGGTATAAAGGTGAGTTTAGAATCCAGAATCAGGCCTAGAAATTTATGCTCTGCCTCTACAGGTAACCGCTGGCCATGCAAGTCAATTTCGGGATTTGGGTGAAGGCCCCTCTTTCTAGAGAAGGGGACACAGGGCTCTTTTGTGGACTTAACCTAAACCCTTTTTCGTCTGCCCATTTAGACACTTTGTTGAGGCAGAGCTGGACATGCCGCTCACACATTGCAAGGTTAAATGACTTAAAGCCTATCTGCACATCATCCACATATGTGGAGTAGAACATGTTATGTGGGATGCAGAGACGTAAGGAGTTGGTTTTTATGATAAAAAGGGTGCAGCTCAGGACACCACCCTGTGGTACTCCCGTTTCCTGAACAAATGTTTGGGAAAAAACATTGCCCACTCGAACACGAAATGTGCGATTGGATAGATAACTTTCAGCAATGGTGAACATCCTACCCCGCACACCTAATTGTGAGAGGTCTCTCAGTATTCCAAAGCGCCATGTTGTGTCGTACGCTTTTTATATGTCAAGGAATACCGAGAGGAAAAACTGCTTATGTACAAGTGCTTCGCGAATTTCAGCCTCAATGCGGATTAAGTGGTCGGTTGTGGATCGACTTTCCCGAAATCCGCACCTGGTACGGGTCGAATAATTTGTTTGTTTCAAGGAAATGTATTAACCGGCAGTTTATCATTTTTTTCGAACACTTTACATAAGCAACTTGTTAGCGCAATGGGTCTGTAACTAGTGACAGAGGATGGATCCTTGCCCTGTTTCAGGATAGGTATCACGATAGCCTCCTTCCAGGAAGTAGGTATCTCGCCGGAAAACCATATCGCATTGTAGAGGGAAAAGAGTATTTTTTGTGTTTCGTGTGACAAGTGTTTTAACATATCGTATACAATACGATGAGAGACTGGGACAGATCCGTTACAGCAGCTCAGAGCTGCCTGCAGCTCTGCTAAGCAGTACGGTTCATTGTAGGGTTCATTATTTCTAGATTTTCCTTCTATCCTCTGTCGCTCCACTCTCGTTTTATGCCTTTGGAAGTTTTCAGAATAATGTGTAGAACTCGATACTAATTCAAAATGTGCGCCCAGAGTGTTAGCTTGGTCTTCCAGGCTTTCCGCCTGGGTGTCAACTAGGGGTGCCGAATAAGCTGGTTGACCTCGAACTTTCTAAACGCTGTTCCATACCTTGGCCTAATCTCTATAGGAGTTTATGCCCGATATAAACTTCAGCCAGCTGTTCCTTCTCGCCTGCCGGTGCGTTCTCCGGCATTGCGATTTCGCCTGTCTAAAGTTAATCAGGTTTTCGGCTGTCGGGGGAATCACGCAGAAGCCCCCACGCTTTATTCTGCTTCTTCCGAGCCTTGTGGCATTCGTCGTTCCACCAGGGCACACGACGTTTGCCTATCGCTCTGGTTACTTGTGGTATACATCCGCAAGCGGCGTCAATAATAAAAGTGCTAAAATACTCGACAGCAGCGTCAATGCTTAAAGAAGCTATGTCCGCCCACGAGATATTGGTAGTGTTGTGAAACTCCTGCCAGTTGGCTCTGTTCAGGTTCCACCGAGGAGCCTGGGGGTGGAGATTCGTTCTGTCTTTGTGTGTGGGGGGAGTATTGGGAAGTAGTCACTCCCATAAGGCTTTTTAAACACTTCCCAGTTAAAATCAAGTAAAATAGATGGAGAGATGATGCTCAGATCGATTGTTGAAAATGATGTATTTGCGAGGCTAAAACACGTAGGTTCTTTTTTCTTGAGTAAGCATGCGCCAGTAGAGAACTGGAAATTCTCAATGAGGCGGCCCCGCGCGTCGCTGCGAGAGTCGCCCCACAGGCTGCTGTGAGCATTAATATCACCGAGAACGAGGTAAGGCTCGGGCAACTCATTCATCAAAGATTGGAATTCATGTTTGTGTAGCTGGTAGTGTGGGGGTATGTATATTGAGCATATCGTAATGAGTTTGTTTGCAATTATAGCTCTCACGGCCACTTCTTCCAGTGCCGTTTGGAGCGGAAAGTGCTGACATGCTACGTTTTTGTCTAGTATGAAGGCTACACCGCCAGATGATGCGGCTGCATTCTGGCAGGTCTTTCCTAAAAACAACATACTGACGGAGGAAATTTGTCTGTGTAGGATTAAGGTGTGTCTCCTGTACACACAGCACCTTAGGACAGAATTTAGTTAATCAATCTTGGACGTCATCCAGGTTGTGTAGAAGTCCTCTGACGTTCCATTGGATTATGCCGTCCATATTGAGAGTGTGTTAGTGCTGTGTATTGGAAAGAAGGAACGTTATTTTACAGAGCCTTTGTCAGGCCCTGTAATAGGCCTTTTTGTCTTTTTTGGAGCGGTCGAAAGGACCTCGCCGCTCCTCAGGCGCAGACTGCGCCGGTGGACTGGAGATGTCCATCGCGTCTGTCGAGGTGACGGACAGGCGCTCTACCGAGCGCGGTTTGCGAAGGGTAGGCTTCGTCACGGAGGGCGAAGCTTTTGATCCCCACCGGGCCAGAGGTTGAGGGGACCTCTTTGGCTTGTGTGCTGCCCTGGCTGCCAGGGTTCGCAGGGGCCTTCGTTAGGGCCGATTTCGGGGAAGGAGGGGCAGCCGAGGCTGCTTCCCCCATGGGGGCGAGTGGCGTTTGCCTCGGCACGCCAGGCGTGGTCCGGGGCATCGCCGGAGGCCGTAGTGGTGCTGACCCCCCTCGCACCACTTCGGCGAACGTGTTCCCCTGCAAAATGCGGGGAAACACGCTGCCTGGCTTCACGAAAGCTGATGTTGAGCTTGATCTTTGTCGTTATTATTTCCTTTTCCCTCTTCCAGGCCACACAGGACCTGGAATATGCGGCATGATCACCATCACAGTTGGCGCAGTGAACTTGTGAATTACATTCATCGTCCGCGGAGTGTCCGGTGCTGCCGCATTTTGCGCATGTAAGCTGCCCTCGGCAACTCTGAGAGCCATGGCCAAACCTCTGACACTTGAAGCAGCGCCGAGGGTTGGGTATGTACGGTCTGACTGGTAGTTTGAGGTATCCTGTTACTATTTCAGTGGGAAGTGTTCTAGTTCCGAAAGTAAGTATGAGGTGTTTCGTTGGAATTTCTTTGTTATCTCTTGTTATTTTTATGCGCTGCACCTGAATGACGCTGTCGTCTTTCCAGCCTGTCAACAGTTCTTCATCGGGTAGTTCCAGTAGGTCGACATCTTATACGACACCCTTGACGGTGTTCAATGTTCGATGTGGGGTAATGGTGATGGGTTGATCACCGAATGCTGTTAGGCTTCGTAGCCTCTGGTATTGCAGATGGTCTTTCTATTCAAGGAGTAGGTCACCACTGGCGGTTTTGGTGGCTTTGTAGCCTGCGCCCAGCGTTTCCATAAGGCACTTGGATACTAGAAAGGGTGAGATGCTTCTGGCCTTCTTTTTTGTACTGTCGGAATGAATTACATGATATTTGGGGAAGTTGTCTTTCTTAGTCGGGAGCAGTTCGAAAATGGCATCGGTGCGCCACCTCTTCGAGGGGCGATCATTTCGGAACGGGGTAGGAGAATCCATGTATAATGTTGCTTGTTCGGCAGCCATGCCAGCCGCCCACCTCCGAGCCCAACGAGGGGACGCTACGAGACGGGGAAGAAACGTAAGCGCCAGCTGTACATGGCCGCTATAACCTAATATGTCCCTCCCAGGTTGGATGTCAACACCAGGTTAACCCTTGCCGCCCAGAAACGTGGAAGTAAAAAGAAGTGAGGAGAAGACAGGAAAGATCGAAACCCCCCGTTAGCTCGGGTACGTGGTGTCGCCACACACCAAACGCCTGCTTGCGCAGTCGCCCCTGCGGGGTGGCACCGGTGGTGCGTGTGGCCGGCTTCTCCGCAGTGGTCGCAGAGTGGACGGTGGTCGGGGGCTCGCCAGATGTCGGTCTTCCTCGGCGTGTATCGCTGCCCGGCAGGCGGGCGAGATGGCGGCGGCGGCGGCGTCTGGCGACGGTAATGCTGCTGAGCGGCGTCCTGACGGGGGCGTGGAGAAGGTACAGTCTTTTCACACTTAGGGGAAATCTCGGAGCGCATGGCATCGCGATGCGGCCCGCGTTGCAGTCGCGCGCCGGCAGCAGCTCGCGCTTGTGCAGACGCAAGGGGGAGTGGTGTTGAACCGCATCGTCTGCTACGGCGGCGCGCGCTGGCCACATTATCGGGCAGCCTGCTTATTTAATCGTTACTGAGGGAACTATAGGCCGATATTCTGAACTAAACTTTGTGCGGCACCTACTTCCCGGCATTCATTGGCGATAATGGGGTTCTAGACACAGTATTTGACAGCATACTTTGTTTACTCTTTCGAAACGACATGGTACTGAGTGCGTTCCCGTATATTTCTTCTTTGTATGTGCACCGCAGTCCGCGGCGACGCGCAAGACCATAACGAGCGCGCACCGTGCGTGGTATTTACTTCACGCGAAAGAAAAACGAAGCACTCTATGGCGACTGCCGTGCAACTATGCGGGTTCAACACAATGAAACAAATGGGAACGAATTCAGGAATGCTGTAGGTTAATATAACGACGTGAACGTGCTTCTTCTCGACGACATTTCATTACACCAGGCGAGCGAGTGCTGCCTGGTGTAATGAAATGTCGTCGAGAAGAATACACGCGTGAAGCTTCCAACTTCATTTAATACCCCGTCATGTATACCCAGCGGCAGCGATGACAGCGCTCATTTTGGACGGCAGTGAGGCGTACCGTGACTCGATGAGTGATATCGTCCCAGTTCCCGCAGCAACATGAAATACCCCCGCTGCCCGACAATGCGGCATGCCGGCGGGCGCCGCCCTAGCAGACGACGCGGTTCAACACTACGCCCCTCAAGCGTCTGCGCATGCGCGAGCTGCTGCCGGCGCGCGACTGCAGCGTTGGCCGCATCGCGAAGCCACGCGCTCCCAGATTTCCCGTAAGTGTGAAACAGACTGTACGTAGCATCGGGTTGCAGCAGCGTAACTCAAGGCCTGCGGCTGGGGCTGTGGTTCGGCAATTCCCAACGCTTACTGGACTTCGTCACGAACAATGTCGGCGATAGAGTCCACTTGAGGCTGTTCCGAGGGTAAGAGCTTCCGCAGTTCCTCCCGCACGATAGCTCGGATCGTTTCGCGCAGGTCCTCGGAACAGAGGGATTGAACGTCTGCGCACCCTGGCGTCGAGCGGCGATTGAATTGTCGGGTGCGCATCTCCAGTGTCTTTTCAATCGTGGTCGCTTCGGAGACGAATTCCTGGACAGTGCTCGGCGGATTCCGCATTAGACCCGCGAAGAGCTCCCGCTTTAGTCCTCGCATGAGAAAACGGACTTTATTTTCCTCGGGGATGTCGGGGTCAGCGTGCCGGAAGAGTCGCGTCATTTCTTCCGCGAAGATGGTCACACTTTCGTTCGGGAGTTGCACCCTCGTCTCCAGCAACGTCGCGGCTCTTTCCCTTGCGGCCAATGCTCCTGAACGTGTTGAGGAACGTGCCGCGGAAAAGATCCCAGGTTTGAAGCGCAGACTCCCGATTCTCAATCCAGGTCCTTCCTGCGTCTTCCAGGTAAAACTGGACGCGACGCAGCTTCTCGTCCGAGTCCCAGTGGTTGAGGGTGGCCACTCGGTCGTGCGTCTCCAGCCAGGTCTCCGGGTCTTCGAACGATGATCCACGGAAAGTCGGTGGCTCCCGTGGCTGCTGCATCACGATGGCTGGCTGTGGCGCAGTCAGCAGGCGCCGTGTCCGAGATGAAACTGTTTATTAGGCCGAACGTGTGGCCGCTAAACGGAAAGCAAGATTACAGCAATACACACCGATACTGATAGCGGCGAACAGAGCGTCGGCCGTCGATCAACTGACAAGCGGTGAAGCGCGTCGACATTTATACGCGTGTCTTCGAATATTCCAGCCTTATCACTGGTTGTCGCGAAAGCTCTGGAATAAGCTCGCGTGTTTGCGTCTTGCGCGCAATCCTAACACAACGATCTACAATAATCGCGAAGCTTCTAGAATGAGGCGTGGTTTGCGCTGAGCATTGCTTACAGTCTCTGTGGGCGTAAACCAAATACAGCAGAAGTATAATACGAAACGCGCGTGGCAATATGATGCACTGGATATATGGCCCTCAGATACACAATGTTATCGTAGCTGAATACGAAGGCATCAATCAAAATGTGTTGTCATATATGGCACGACGTTCACAGAGTTATCCCATAGCGCAAAAGGAAATCAAGCTTTATTAAACACAGAGCTCATACAGGTTTCACAGAGAAATTGTATTTTGTTCAAAGACGTTTTTCGAGTGTGCAGAGCGGCATCGCATTCTCGGCCAAAGAATACATCAAATCGGACGTGAATGGCATGGATCACTAATGACGTGTCGTCGGCAGGGCTTCTTCGGCTTCGTGTCGTGTTTTGCGGGGTTTCGTCGCACTGTCATCGGCGGCGGCCGCGGAGGATCTTCGGCATTTCGTCATAGAGCAACCGCACCTCCATCGGTTGCTGCCCTTAGTTTCCCGGAGACGGGCTAGGCGACCGGCCCCGGTTTGGGCCAGTGTACTGGCGGCGGTGCGGTGACATGTAGCGGCCGGGCGATGGCGAGCGGGGAGGTCGTCAGGGTGTCCACTGACCTCCTGTGAGGTAGTCGGTAATGTCTTGTGGTCGTTCACCCCACTGTTGATGAGGCGCGTTGACGGCAAAACCGCGTAGCCCCATCTGTCGGTACTGGCAAAGGCGGTAGGTGTGGCCGGCCGCAGTGGTAGCAGAGTGGACGGTGGTCAGGGGCAGGCAGGTAGGCGGTATATCGTCGGTGGGCGGTGTGGCGTCGGCGGTGTGTGGTGATGGTACGGCGGCGATGCGGCGTCTTGGCGTGGACGTGGAGGAGGAGCGTGACGGTGGGCTGCAGTAGCGTAGCTCATAGATTGCAGCTGTGACTCTGGAGGGCGGCTCTGGAGGCTGCGCAATGCCCAGTGAATGCTGGATCTCCTGGCGTACGACGTCAGCGATGGAATCCACTTCAGGCTGCGCTGAAGGTAGAATTTTTGGCAGCTCTTGCATGATCGCTCGGCAATCTCGAGTGTCCTCTCAATTGCCTAGGCTTCGGATGCAAATTCTGTGACTGTCTTCGGTGGGTTCCTGATCAATCCGGCAAAGAGTTCTTGCTTGAAATCCCTCATACGGAAGCTCACCTTCTTCTCTTCGGTCATGCTGGGGTCGGCGGTGCGAAACAAGCGGGTCATCTCTTCCGTGTAGATCGCATTGTTTTCATTGGGAAGCTGCACACGCGTTTCCATGATAGTTGCGGCACGTTCCTTGCGGACGACGCTCGTAAAGGTGCTTAGGAACGTTGTTCGAAAGAGATCCCAGGTTCGTAACACGGATTCTGGGTTCTCGAACCCTGTTATTGCTGCGTCCTCCAGATAAAAGTACACATGGCGCAGCTTTTCCTCGGTGTCCCACTTGGTAAATGTGGATACCCTTTCGAACGTCCCCAGTCAGGTTTCGCTTTCTTCAGTAGGCGATCCACGGAAGTTCGGTGGCTCTCTGGGTGGCTGCATCACGATCTTTGCAGGGGACACATATGCTGTCATCGTGCCTGTCGTTCTCGTCGCCGTAGCTTTTGGCTTGTCCAGCAGAAGTCCGCCCTGCCGGGGGGAGGGGGGGTCCTTTCAGCCTGCGGCTGGCTCGACAGTCTGTGAAAGGATCGGTGTTCTTCGTCACGATTTGGGCTGGGTTCATGGCTTGACGGGAGCGTCCGAAACATGAACGAACAGCACCGCCCCCCAGATGTCACGTAGTCGTAACGTTGACAAAGGGAGCAGTCGGCCTCTTCAAGATGAAACTGTTTATTTGGCCGAACTTGTGACCGGTAAATGGAAAGTCTAATACACAAATACACACTGGCACTGATATCGGCGAACGGAGCGTCCGCCGTCGATCAACTGATAAGCGGTGAAGCGCATCGGCATTTATACATGTGCTGTCGTATATTCCAGTGCTATCGCTAGTGACAGCGCATGTTGCAGAAGAATCTGTAATGTTCGCGTTGTGCGCGTAATCGCATCGGAAGGTTCTAAGATGATCTCAATGGTTCTCAGTCAATCGGCGCGGTTTTCTCAAGGCAGCCCTTACACTTGTAATGGGGCGATACCAAACTTGAGAAAGGAGTGTGGCAATATGATTTTGACAAGTGTATGTACTTTCTACAAATATGTTTGTATAAATTATACAAAATATTTTCGAAAAAACTCTGAAAGAGGAAAAAATATGTGATATGTGATTTACAGCTTTTTTCAACATATTTTATGTACTCATGGCGTCCAAAATATTTTGTATGCGACATTTCACAGAAATTTTCATTGTTAGGAAATGAAGAAATTCACATTAAATCATCTTTTTATTTTTTAGAAAGAAATCAATGTTTGAGATTGGCCCTCAGAATGCACACGACATTTCGTTGTATTGCAGTTTCATCACACAGCAGTAGCTCTTGCAGCTCACGCTTGGCACAGGTGGTCACAAGAGGAGAGGTGTATGTCAACGGATGGTGGGAGCTGGAAAGTGTTGTTGCCTTGCTGTATTGATTTGTGTAATCACGGAATTTGTGTAAGAAATGCTTGTCAGGCCCGATGAATGCTATAGACCCTGGAGAGCACATTGTGCTACAGGGAGTCAGCAGAACTAGTATGTGTATAAATCTAGAGGGTGCCCCAGCTACCTCTAGCCAGAGTTTAAAAAAAAAACACGCCGACGCACTCTATCACTATGTGACCAAGTGCATGTTCCTGACTATTGTCTGAAGTACGTCATACTATTTTTTTAAGGTACAGCGCACTTAAAGGGGACAGGGTGCCTTATGCTGTCACCATCGCTTGGCGTAACGCAGGCAAAACCACATAAAGCATGCCCGCTGTAGCCCGCGCTCGCGCCAAAGGGAAGCTTTCTTCCTCTTGTTCTTACAGAGCCTTGTTGGTGATTTTAACGCCTGCAAAACCACACATAGCAGAGCCATCTGTAGCATACTGAGCGAGTGCTCGCGCCAAAGAAACTCTTATTCCTGGTGTTCTTTGATCGCCTTGATGATCACATTGACACCGCACCCGCTCACCTTCATACTGACGCCAGCGGGCATGGACTCGGCGCTGTACTTTTGCAAAGACAAGAGCATTCTGGCGAACGCGTGATCGCATAAGCAAGTCGTACCTTTGCAGCAGCCGAAAAAACTACATTATCACCGAGCAGGAGTGTCTCGCTGTTGTCTGGATCATTCAGAAATTTCGACCTTACCTCCACGGCCGCCACTTCACCGTCGTGACTGACCAGCACGCCTTGTGCTGGTTGTCGACGTTAAAGAATTTACTTAGCACCTCCACCACTCTGCATGACAGCAGCATCGTCCTGGTCTCGACGACGTATTTTTTTTTAAAGAGTCACCTGACCAACCCTTCGAACGAAGAAGACGCTCACACTGACCATGATTATATAGAGGTTACGAAGATGAAGGGCAAATGCTGTGTGTGGAGCACTCTAAATAAAACTACGTATGAAAATTGAAGAAGAAAAGAAGGACGCGAGAAAGAGAGAGAGAAAGAAAAGAAGTAGAAAGAAAAATTGAAATAAGTAGAAGTGAAGAGAAGAGAAAAAGCTGGGAAATACAAAGCGAAAAAAAAGAGGAGTAAGGAAAGAGAACACCGAAGAAAACAAAGAAGGCTGCCCAGCTCCACACCTCCTTCAAGCTTGGCACCCCTAGGGGGAAGCGGCCTTAATTATTGTTCTTCTGGATTGCCTAAATAGGCATGCTTGCCTAACTTTTGAAGCAACGAAGCTAGGCAAAAAATTTCAATGGTAAAGTTGTAGATCTGTTTGCAAAACGTCCGTAGACAGTTTATAACTTTCTATGTATCAAGCGAAAATGTTTTGCTGCTTACTACAGACGCCCGTGAAGCACAAGACAATTCCACCTGACATGGCGGTTGCGTGCCGTGATTGCAGTGCTGTTTTTCTTTTTGCGCACAAACGATGTTTTTCCTGCGGCAGTTCATGACAGCAAGAAACAGACACAGTGGTTATTGCTTCTGTTGCCGCTAGCAAAACTTGCGTTCTCCCACTGCCACCACCATTGTCGCTGTCTTGTCGACGCAGCCCACGCAGCCGAATGCTGCGGTCGCTTTCACGCAGAACGTAAAGGAGCCCTGCAATGCCGCGCAAGTGAGCATGTCACGTGGTATGTTTTTTTTTGTATTTTGCGGGCATTTCTATTAAGCAGAAAAACACTAATACTCAATACTTAAGAAGTTGAAGACTGTCTAATTGGACGTTTTGCCGACCAATCTCCAATTTTTTCATGGGAATACTTTCCCAGCTTGGTTGCTTCAAAAAGTAAGCCAATTAAAAATGCCTAATTAATCAACGAGGAGAAAATAAAAACTGTGTGACATAATGCAAGCACTAGAGAGCAACCTGCATTTTGTCAAAGTGTCATAGAGTGCGTCAGCAAATTTTTAACTCTGACTAGCGGTAGCTGGGGCAGCCTATATAGAACATTAATGCGCAGTGTATACAATAAAAGCTTAACTCACATTTCACGGGTTCGGAAAATTTTTTCCGAATTAACTGAATGCGAACTATAGAAAGCACCAAGAAAAATTGAGAAACGTCTATGGCATCAACCTACTTCAATTTTCTTAGTGAATACCTAAATGATGTGCTCGTTTTGTATAAGAGCAGAGCAAAAGCCGTAATGTTCGTAACCCTGGAACATTTTTCACAATATTACCCTTGTGCAAGGTCACCACATCTTAATTAGCCCGAAACGATGTGGCATCCGTACCTTATTAAATACCGGCCCCCACTGCCGCCAGCGTGACAATACACATGACGATACTTTTTTTCGGTGGTAAAAAAAGAAATGTGCCGCAACTGCTCAATCCTTGATCGCTAACAACGCGATTACGAATGAGGACCATAGGCGTGCACACAGGGAAGCGGCAGGGGGCGCCCCCCCTCCTTCTTGCGCCCTAGTTGCCTAAGAGGGGGGGGGCGCAAATTATGCCCCATAGAGTGACACAAAGGGACTCTAAAGAGCAAAACAATTTTTCGCGTGTTAGTGAATTACAATTTCACAATGCAGAAAAAAGCACTCTTACCGCGACACGATGCTTGGGAAGCGAGAAAACGCGCAAAAAAAATGTGGGTGGAGACGCCACCTTCAGGTTCCCGCACCAAACATCGTGACGTCATAGAATTTGCCGGAGTCTGCTGGGTCCTAGGTAGCTTCTAATCAATAAAAACGAAACACATTGTCACTTCTGGGTGCCATAGACCTAGCATACGAAGTTTCGTAAAATTTCAAAGAGTCAATGTCGCGAAAATACGAAAAATACATTCTGAAATTTTCGGCGTCATGTGCGGAGATTTTGGCATGAAATTTAAAAATGAAACTTCAACCTTGATTTTCTCCGCTAATAAGGAACTTATGATAGTGAGACATATGGCATTAGAGTTCTCAGAGTGCAGTTTTTCTATCTAAACCAAATCATTGTTTCTCTTTAGTGTCCCTTTAATAGCGAGGGGGGCGCTGCAACGAACCTTCGCCTTCCCCTGAAGGGCAACCCTGCGCACGTCTATGATGGCAACCACGCCTTTTTAACCGCCAGAGGCCAACGAGGTGTCACACGATGATAAATGCAAATAGGCATGAAGCGTTCTGGCTTTCCTGTCATCACCGTACGGTTCGTAATGATGAAGATGGCAATGCGGACAGCACAGTGCCGCTTGGGTTGGCCGTGTACGTCATTTTCGCTCTTCTGCTCCACAGATTTGCATCACACAAAGCTTTCTGTGCACCAGGGATCGTCTGAATTAAACAGGTTGCGGCCAAATATGACCGAATTAACGAGAGTTTCACACCATTAAACAATGTATATGCTAGCCGGCACCGATGAACGCATCCGGATTATCTGAACTGATGAGGGATGTATTAATGAACTCTCACCCTGTACATTTTTCTTGGCATTTTAGTTGAGATGGCCCTGTAGGACGATGTGCCAACAATGCCATTACTCTTATCTGGGATTGTATTTTTCATTGGGCACGCCAAGCGTGGCCACATTAGTGACGGAAGTCCAGTACTTGAAACTATGAGATCAAGGCGACAAGACTTTTGAGTTGCCACCAGATGCCGTCAAACAGCTTGCACCTTCAATGGCTGTGGAAAGTGTCACCTGCCAAAGTGACAGTTCTGTGTGGCCAAATCGCAATACTGCGAAATCTCCGGAGCCAACTTTGGTTAATATCAAAAGCTATTTTCTTGTTAAAAAGGAAATATGATTTCAAGTGACTTTATCATTTCTTAACAACGAAGAGTTCTAGAAATACCACATAGAAAATATTGCGCTTGGGTAATATCAATGAAATAAATGTGCTACACAAAAATATAAACCGCAGATTTTTTTGCTTCACATTTTTTTGCATCAAGATTTGAAGTATATTTGGCCCACAAACGCAACTCATTGAAGACAAGTACACTTATGTGAAGGACACACAAATATTTCAGGTGGTCATGAATGTGTTTAATAAGAAAATTGTGAACTTTCACAGTTTTTCTTGATTTTCAAAATATGTAACTGCCAGTGAAACAAAAAATTCGGAATTCTCATTTAAGGACATCCAAACTGAACCCCTACTACAGTGACGCAAAGCAGTTTTTCAGATCAGCATACACAGTTTTTATAGAAACTTCTGTATTATGCATAGCTTAATAAAAGTGTGCAAAATTCGAGAGGGCATCAAGGAAATAAAAATTGATTTGATGCAGAAATAATATATAGAATACTTTATAAGGTACAGCGGAAAGGCACAAATTTTATCAGCAAAATCTGGGAGCTACCAGCCCGACAGCGGGGCTCTAGGCCTAGAATGACCCTGTTGGTTTACGATGGATGAAAACGAATATACAGTGCGCATAGCACCTAACATTCTGTGTTAGTGGTTATGTGCTTGCATAATCAAGATGGATGAATGGATGAAAGAACTTTATTAGGGTGCAATAGGTCGCGCTAGTGTCTTAGCCCGAAGCGGGCCGCTGCCACATTGGGACCGAAAGACCTAGCCTTTCGGCCGCTTCCCGGGCCCGTTAGACTGCCCATAACTGTCCGTGCAATGTCGCACTGCGTAGAGCTGCGTCCCACCGTTCTTCCGTATTTTGCTTGTCGCTGTCTAACGCAGAGCAACGCCAGAGCATATGATTTAGATCTACGGCGTCGTGGCATTTATCGCATGCTATAGGAATAGCGAACTCCGGATAAATCTGGTTAATTAACAACGGCTTCGGGTAAGTTCTTCTTTGGAAGAGCCATAGCCTAATAGCCTGAGCTCTCTTTAGTTTACTGTGTGGAGGGGGGAAGACCCCCCATCCCAGATAGAAGTATTCGGTTACATCGTTGTAAGAGAGGAGGTGATCCCTGCAGTCTGAAACCTCAGCCTCTTCTTGCCATGTGGCTGTACGGTTGACAAGTCCTCGTGCAGCATTGTGGGCAGATTCGTTGAGGTTCGTGGGAGCACTGTTGATTGAGCAGGAAACCAGATGAACGTGTGTGGTGTAATTACCTTTTCCTTGAGAATTGCCAGAGCGTGTCTAGAAATCACTCCTTTGGCAAATGCTCGGACAGCTGCCCTAGAATCACTGTGGATCCTCGATCTATTTGGATCTAAAAGTGCCAATGCGATGGCTAGTTGCTCGGCAATTTCTGATTGTGTGGTGTACATGGAAGCCGAGTTAACGATTTCACCTTTGCCGTTCACAAGTACTGTTGAGAAGGCTTGTTTATTGGACATGTAAGCCACGTGGACAAACGAGCATTCTTTAGCCTGATTTTTAGCTTTTTCTAGCAGGGCTTTGGCTCTTGCTTGCCTTCTGCTCACATTATGAAGGGGGGTGAACATTCCTTGGAAACAGGCATCACTATGATAATGTGCTTCAGATCGTTGAGGATTTTTTGTGAGCTCGGAAAAAATCCGTGTCGTGAGACAATGGTTCCTTAGTGAATGACAGTCGCTCAACAGGTCCGACAACCTTACCGTAAAATCCCAAGCCAGCGCCCCTACCCAAGAGCGCCCCCCTTACCCTGTTCGGGATACTTGAAATATTCGTCACTGACCGAGCAACCATACACCCCACCTACCACCATTTTTTGGCCTGTTCTCTGCAACACAATCTTGCAGTAGGGGTTATTAGGAACGCAAGTTCTGAGAGACATTTGATATGTGCAACATTCGCTAGTATTTTTACAATGTTGTGCTTGTGGTTACATTCTGAGTTGCCACAAATTGTCGAGACATTTGAAGATCGTCTTTCAGCCCCTTGTCACAACACATGAAATTTAATGCGAATGTTTGCTCCTCTTTAGTGAATACAGTAAACTCATGTGTATTTCATAAAGCATTTCATTAGAAGCACAAGTGTGCATTTTTCTTAAAGGCTCTTCCGCCACCATCTCGAATTTCGGTCGGTGACCGAGCAAAGGCCTCCCACCAAATCTTGTTCAATTATCTTTCACTATGGGTGGGAAGGAGACGCTTCTTCAAATTGGACATTAGATGTTTTGGAACTGCACACAGTTTCGACATACTAGGAACCGCATGTGGTTTTTATACATCGTGCCTTTTCAGACTACGTGATTGCATGTGTGCATACAGTAGGCCTATCCAGTAGATGTTGCTTTCATGGCTGCAGAAGAGTTGTAAAAGCTAGTACCGATATTTAAAGCGCAACAAAGCCTAGTACTGGTCTATTGTCCACTCTCTCATTAAACCATTGCTTTCACGTCTCGGTCTGGCCACACCTCTTGTCAAAATTTTCTCGAAGCTCTGTGATTAATGCGTTTGGAGCAAAATGTGGCCACTATATTTATTTTGGAAATGGTAGGTGCAGTAATATATAAGCCGCGTGAATCCTCTTTTAGAGCAAAGCTTAATGACAGACTCTATGCATCCTCCCGAGATCGTAACCTACGCTTCAAGAATGCTGAAAACATTACACATGTACTATAAATAGATATGAATGCCACAGCTACACATGTAAACAATTAGAGCTTGTGCAGCAGGCTTAGAATTGTGATAAAAGCAGGGATATACCAGTGCCCAAGAGGAGGCACTTTCAATAGATTTTGTGGTAAATAAAGGGCTTAATAAACAGACAACTTTCTGCTGCATTCATGACACACTATTTATGAATCACCCTTGTAAGTTGCATACAGGTGGGCAGTCTGCACTTCATCATGCAATGCTTTTCACATTGTACATCTGTATAAAGTTTTCTGCATGCATCGCGGTTAATCTTGTGGCAAACTGATGCTTGTTTTGGGAAAATAAATAGGCAGGTCACATAAATTGAGATAGAAACTATCGCATCAGAGGAATGTTCCAGAAATGTACAAAATGTTTGCTGCACCCCTTCGAGGAGCTTCCAACACTGCTGCAACCCTTTGAGTGAGGTCGTGAAGCCAAAAAGCATGTTTTCGGGTTATGATGAAGAGTGCAGTGCATCGTCAGCACCCAGTCCATCGAAGACGATGTATGGCCTGTCATTTCAACAGTCTGCATACAAGGGATGCGTAACATTAAACTAAACGTTTCGAAATATTAGGAAAAATCAGAATCTCATTATGAGGTACCCTTGTTAGAAAGCTCCAGTGCTACATCACAACTTCAGGTTTATTACTGTGCACATTTACGTACGCAAGCATTTTTACATTTTAGTCTACACCATGGCTCATTCACAATGTTGGCAAACATACATGGTGGGGAAAGAAAATGGTTCTCGAATCATATCGTGCACCTCACAAAAGGTTTGGAATGTACCAGGGTGTAATTTGCAGCCTTTATACCGATATTTCTTGCTTAGCTTAGAACACCATAACTAGTAAGCCACTATAATGGGTGATACAAAAAATATAAGCCATATTACCAATCCAGACAAAATAGTAGCATCATATATCATTTACAAAAAGGATCCTTTTGTAGATGTGTACACAGCACAGATTTTCAATCTACTAAATGAATTTTACACTAGAGTAAAACTCCAAGCAAGCACTGTCCTCCCTTTTTTCAGATTTTACATATGCACCAATCAGCGAACAAGCCCCCATGCGTGCGGATAAAGAACGCTTATACCAATGACCACTGCTGCTGGCAACACAGCACAGTGAATTTGTTGAAGCTCACCTGTAGACTTCTGCTCCAGTTACTTAAATAAGGTGCACTTGGTCATTTTAGAATCAGTCTTTCACAGGCTGCTTATTGGTCAAAAAAAGATTACTTCAATTACGATGCCACGAGTGAGGCTCACTGTTGTCCGAAATCTATAAGACATGCTAATTTTACTCTGGTTCGAGTGCATTTATGACCAGCTGTTTCGATGCTATGGTTTCGGCAGATAAAATATTACATGTTTTAATTCTTGTAAATATCTATGTAACAGACAGTGCATCACAAGGAAGTTAAACAGCTGTTCTCGAATAAGCTCTAATTCGCTAGACACTTGAAAGAAAAATACAGATCTTATTGCGGAAAAGGCCTAACAACAGTAATATATGCATGGAAGGCTTTTTAGTTGCGTCAGCTTGTTTACATTCATATTGATGAGACATGCACAGATGAGACGCTTGAAACAGACAAGTGCTGTTAGGTCTGCTTTCTTTCATCCACAGCCATCCATGGTGTCCTCCTCATGTCATTCGTGTGCGTATTCTTTAGCCGCAAACTTTGCATACAGCATTATCAACTCTGCTGTAGCACCGTAATTGAAGAGTTTTTTTGTGTATTGTTGCACCTTGGCAAAGACTCAGCTCCGAAACCATACACCGAAACCATGCATCAAAATATTTAGAAATATTCTATTTTACTGTATTCTATGTGTGGCACACCACAAACGCGTAGAATTGCAAAAATATATGTGCCACTACGTCTGGCTGTTCACGTCCTTCCCCAAGAAGATCAATATTTGTATAGCCTGATTATCTACGATATAAAAGTATAGATATAAATAGACCTAACGAGGCATAAAAAGGGCACAAATTGCTGACCAGAGAAGGTACATTGTACGATTTCTTAGTTTAGCTGCATGATTTTCTAAAAGAACACATGTCACGACGCTGCGAAGCACAGACATCAAAAGAGTACTGATACAAATTTTAAATACTTTCGGATGGTTGCTTTAAATAAAAACACTCGCGTCGAGAACCCTAAAAAGAGTATTGTGATATGTAGCAATGCATTGAATATATTTTTATTAGCACTACCCTAAAAAACATTTTTTTTTGTTTTAACTTCAAGGGTGCGGCTTCTCAGAGACGTGTAATTACAGCGTGGCGTCATGGTCAGACAGCAAATCGCGACATACTAGCGGCAGACTTGTCATCTGCTCGTGATGCACGTAAACAATGATGAGTGATTTGTTCTCCAGTGACCCCGACTGATTTCTGCGATCTAGGCTCCATGCGGGACCATAGGTCAGCAAAACATGTGGGACTCAATTAGACTCACTCATGATATATGTTTTGCCCTTGGTACTTACTCGGACTCAGACTCACGAATATTTTTCCCAGCCGGATTCACTCAGACTCAGACTCACGGCACCATTAGAGTGAGTCTGAGTGAACCGATTGATGAGTTCATTAGCGTACAATTAGCTTCTTCAAACATGGTGTAAATGCTCTTTAACACCAATATATCGCGTATTCGGCGCTGTACTTGGCGCCATTATGCGGTAACATATCGTGCCTGAGAACAGAGGCCATGGAAAAATTTTTTGCAATTTTTTTGTCTAACTTATTTCGCTAAATATTGCACATCTTTACATTTGCGCGGAACCAGGATGATGAAACTAAGATCCCTTGCTATCATGCAGGAAAAGTCTTTTTTTTTTACCGAGCACTCTAATTTCGCTCTCGAAGAAAGTGCTTGCCTTTTTGCAAAACCAATAGATTTCATTATCTTGTGACCACCTCCTTTTTTATCAGTTGTGTTATACCTCTTGACACACACCATTTTCAGGTGTCATTCCTTGTTGCTTCATTCCTATTCATTTGTGCTGGCCGCTACTTTGAAAGCCAGATTGATTTCATGTCACCATCTCCCTTTAGTCAATTTTGTCTTCGACAGCATATTATTGTCCTTGGTCAAAAACTATGCCTGTATGATATCACGAAATTTTTGCTTCGTCGCCCTGCGTTTGTGCCAACGTTAACATTTTTATTCTTTAGAGAAATAAGCACGACTACATGCATAAGAAAAAATTTTTTCACTATCATGTGTTCTCAAGCATGCGTTTTACCATTTGATAAGCGAAGAAAACTACATATATGGCGTCTTCGTTTTGCAATATCAGTAGGAAGTAGCTCCCTATGATTTCGTTTTCGTTTGCTCGGTGCACTAATCAGTTTCAGCATGTCGCTTTACCAACTAGCTCGGACCCGGATTCTTGTTCAACACACTGTCATACCTGCTAATCTGGGAACCTCAATGGCGAAAGGAAGGGGGGGGGGGGCTAAAAAGTGGCATACTCTTTTACTTATTGTTTCTGAGGAGTGCAACAACCTCACATACAGCTAGTAATAATGTCCAGTAAAGTTCTGAGACGTCAGCGATCGTACTGGTACACGCAATTATACGGCGCGTGCAATGAAGGGACATAGTTTGCCGTGTTCACACGACAGACCGCTTCCTAATCTTTGTACGTTCTTTCGCACGACAGCAAGGTACCATGGCGAACACCACAGAACAAGGTTAAATAACTTTAGAAGCTCTCTTATTTGTTATCGTTATTTTCTTTCCGTATAGAAGGCTATATTTCGTGAAATTTATCGCCACGCCCGTGCTACCGTCGTTCGCCGAAATTTAGGAGTCTTTCGGGCAAATCGGGAGAGTTGGCAGGCATGCAATTGTAGCGCTTCGTTGCTCGCAAGCACGAAAGCTTACCTTTTCAGCAATACGACCAAATCCAACAGCGCCCTTCGTGTGGCTCCCAGCGTACACTTCGGTGAATGCTTGATCGGAAGCACTCAGCTTGCGGCGTGCACTAGCTTCAGCGGAAGCCATTGACAGAGGAGACGCACTGCACCGCATCGAAGTCGTTGCTCCGTACTTGCCGATCCACCACGGATTCGCAGAGTGTAGTGATAGTATCTTTTGTACACGTGAACTACGTCACCGTGGAAGCCGTCGAAGTACACATACAAACAAAGCAAGTGAATCGTCGAACAATCCGCCACCGTTAGCATGCAGCAAGCGCGCACACATGTGAACAACAGATTCAAAGGTCGCCTGTTGATGATGATCGTGGTGTGCAGTTGCCCCGAGTTCGAAACCGGAATTAATCGCCTCCGAGATTAACATCGCTATACCAGTGAACTGACATTAGCAGCGCCGTTTTATGATAATATTTCCAAACAAAAAACCAAGACATATTTTAATATGTTATGTTCGATAACATGTCTTTGTTCTTGTAGAGCTTTAAAGCTTGTTTTTTTTTCTCTTTTTTTCAGCTGCTGCTGACGTCTGCAGGTGGCGAATTCGTAGCCTTCAAGATTCCCATTTTCCCCCGAGTAGAGCTTCATTGGGGTGTTTCGACGAGTTAGAGTTAAAATTTCGTTTTCCGGTGTACCATAGATATAACCACGAGGTAAGGGGAGGGCGAGGGGAGAGTGGTGTTCCGTATTCGACTCACCCCCCTCCCCTTTCTATGTTTATTTGGACCTGCGCGTATGCAAGCACTGGCAAAAATGTAGTTACATAAAGAGGGGTTAGAGCCCCTTGTCGCCCCTGCTCGGTTCCTGCATAAATTCTGGCCAAACCCTTGCTGCGCTATCACCCTGTTTTTAAATAACATTCCACAATTCAGCAATCGCTAATAAGTTCTTCGAGAATATGGTCTTTCTACCGACGCAGTAGTAATGAAGCTTGCTTTTATTTAATGTGGTGAATTTTGTGCAAGCATACAAATGTGCGATATCACTGTGTGCATTGTAACGCAAAGGTAAGGACTACAAATCACATTTAGCAGAGCGAGGGCTAGTTGGTGGTGGTTCATGGTTTTTCGTTGCGCTGCGAATGAGTTGTGAGTTTGCGCGCCACCTGTCCTGTAGTCCCTGTGTCGGCCTCGTCTCGCCATTCGCAGCGCAACAAGAAATCATGAACCTGTCAATCCCAAGGCCACACGTCAACTGCGGTTCCTCCTTCTTAGAAGGAAATTATGGCTGCGTACTAAAAACACATGGACACAGAAGACACGGACGAGCGCAATTTTTTTCCTTGTGTGTTTTAGTGCGCAGCCCTAGTTTCCTTCCAAGTATGAACCAAGTCACTCAGTAGCAAGTTTTATTGAACCATATTCCTCCTTCTTCTGGCACGGGTACATTACACAAGCGTCGTATGTGATCGTTCACGCGTACATTCTACGACCCACGAGGGTTCCTCGACAAAAAAAAGGAAAGAAAAGAAAAATGAAGCGCCCGCAGAGTGATGGGTTTCATTGGAAATATTCACTTGAGGTGCTTAGCGGGTGTGCGGTTAAACTGTGCTGCGGCGTGCCAGGCGTCTACGGCAGATGCAGCAGAGTAAGCTCAGCCAGTTTAATCTAAACGTTCCTTGTTCCATGGCAATACGTACGCTGCATACTGTCGCTTTGAGCTGATCCGTGATTATAGGTTTAAATGTAACTCACATAATAAATTCAGCGATTTGTGAACCACACTGCAAATAAAACGTGTGCTGTAAAAGAAATGCTCAGCGGGATTTTAAATTAGAAGACGCGCATGAAGACCTGTCGAAAACAGTGTGTAATATTTTCAGGATATATTTAAGCAAAACACCACCGCTTTTACCGTTCTTTCAGTGAGAATGATGAAAGGGTACGAGAGGCTGCAAAATACTTCTTTAGTATGAATCACACAAAGTCGACCCATGAAGCCGTTGAACACGTGAGGAATCTTGTGGATAATGCAAATAAGAGTGTGGTACATTTAGTGTGGTATATAGCTCGGTATATGTTGGCGAATGAAAAGTGAAATGAAAACATAAGCCGAAACATCGATACTTTCAACGAAAAGTTGCCATACGGTTTGATTGCATCCGTTGGCATTTGATACGTATTGATGCTTATAAAAAAACAATAGGTGTAGCATTCAAAAAACGCCCTTTGGTGGAATTTGTGAACATACACCTGTATTACATAGTACAACCAAAAATGAAAGAAGGGTGTACAAAGAGTAGTTTAAGTGACTTTCCACCCTTTTGGATAATCGTGGCGACAAAAGGGGCGTGCGATGGGTGTTTTATCATTGATCCACCTTTAAGGGTGTGAAACGGTTAACAGCGTAGGGGCGCGAGAAACACAGATGAAGAAGTAGGCGCAATAGGCCCTTACTCGCAACTGAAAGATTTATTACATGAAACCTAAAGAAAAGGGAGCTTAAATGAACTGTGCAGTCGCCACAGTATGAAAACATGCCAGATTGCACAGAAGGCACGAAAAAGAAAAAAATTCAATAGAGAAATTTTATCTCTTAACAATGGAGAGGTAGCAAAAAGATACGACAGGATGTCTTCGAAAAAACATTGAAAAGCAAAATAACCAAAGTATCTATGAAACCCGGCTCCAAAAAACTGACTTCACGATAATACCGCTGCAGGAGAGCTGACACAGCTTTCACCAGCATTCCTAAAGAAGCGGTCTTCCATCATTTCGTGTACCGTGTCATCCCTGTGCCTATACATAACAATCATCTTATGAAAAAGAGGCGTGCACTTAAGGCAGTGGCTGGCTAACCATAATTAGCATTCGAATTATTGTTATGCTTCCTGAGGCGCGTGTTTAGGCAACGTTTTGTCCGCCCTGTGAGTACATGGTCACAGGTCACAGTGATTTGATAAACGACGCACGGCTCATACTGATTACATTATTTCATGCTACATTCCCTTTTCTGTCAAGTACGACTGCTGTCAAGTTTCTTGTGAACAGCAGCACACATCTTTCCAACATGGTTAGGCGCGCTGAACCTGTACGCCATAGCGGGCACCAACTTTGTTTTGACTACGTGAAAGCTTGTGAGCATAGCGAACACAGCAATATTTCTTCTTTGGTCTTGGTGTTCGTGTTGTGGTACAAACTTCACCTTTACCTGCTTTAAAAGCTTTTCACATTGAGCAATCGAGGTCTGCTCTGAGGCGGGAAAAAAGACATCAGTAGTCGGTCTAATAGATGGGAGAGGCTGGAACTGATGAGGTGCCTACATGATTTTCTGTGTGTTGAGCGGAAGCGAGAAAGACCGATACCATCTTTAATTGTTTTAGAATGGGAGGGCCTGTGACTTCGGAGTGGTTTTGTTGATCTGAGGCAGAACATCTGAAAGGCGTGGTCAAATGAAGGCGTTAGTTGCAGATCCAGAAACTCTAGACGTTCGTCTTTGGGCGGTTCAAACGTGAAGGTAAGAGCAAAACTCATTTCTCTGAAATGAGTCTACAAGGAGCCTTTCGGTGCCAAGCTTTGGAATAAAAATAACAAAATGATCAACATAGTGCAAGGTTCGTTTACTTAGGCTGTTGAGATTGTTCCAGCATCCTGTCAAATTGCCATCCCATTCTACAAGGGTTGACACAAAACACCGATTCCATAACTATTTCAACACTGACGCCGGCTTCATTGCGGAAACAAACTTCGTCGTTATTCTCATATATGCATTGTTGCACATTTTGTTAAAGACGGTCATGTAACAAGGAATAAAAACATCTTTAATATCAATACTGAAAGCAGAGCATGCACCTGGGTTTCTATCCCTAAGATGGTCAACAGCAGCTTCGGAATTGTGAACATGGAAAGGGTCTAGAACGTTAAGTGTAGATAGATGCCTCTGAAGATAGCTAGAAACAACACATTGGCATGTCCGCTTTGTGTCTTTTTATAAAAAAGTTTTCACCACAACACAAAGACCAACGCTAAACATGAAACATTGCTGTCATTCGCTATGCTCACAAACTGTCGACAAAGTTGGTGCCCATTACGGCATACAGGTGTTCTTCAGTCCACCTAACAAATTTCGAAAGATTTGTGCTGCTCTTCACAAGAAACTTGACAGCAGTCTCAGCAAAAAATGGAATATAGCCCGAACACATAATCAGTTTATGCCTTTAGCCTCCGGCGTTGTTTATAAAATCTCTGTGATTTGTGGACTTGTACACATTGGGCAGATGGCACGTTCCCTAAACATGTGCCTCAGGAAGCATCAGAATAATTCGGATGCTAAGTATTGTTCTCATTTAGCCGCCCACTGCAAGTACTGTAAGTGCACGTCTCTTTTTCATAGGACAGGTATGTATTGGCACAGGGATGGCACAGCGCACAAAAATATTGAAGTCCACTACATAAGGAAGGCTGGTGAAAGTTGTCAGCTATCCTTCAGTGGCGTTATCGTGAAGCGAAGTCAGTTTTTGTAGGCGCGCTATATAGATACTTTGGTTATTTCAATATTTCTTGGAAGATATGCTGTCATGCCTATTTTCTACCCTTCCAATGTTAAGATGTTATATTTGTTTAGGGAACTTCTTTTTTTCACGCATTTTTACAAGTTGGGATGTCTTCTATATGGCGGCGACTGCGCAGTTCTTTTCATTTCCCTTCTTTTTTTATATTTTAGCTAATAAACCTTTAGTTGTGAGTGAGCGCTTGTTGTGTCTACTTCTTTGTCCGTGTTATTTGCGCTTCTATAAGCGCAGTGCAACATTAACAACTAGCCCAGATGTTGACCTTGTTAATTGTGCTTGAGTGCACATTGTTATTCAAGCTGTATATAGCAGTCACCATGATGAAGAACTACTGAGGACCAAGCCAAATTCACCAGACGCCATATAATTGTATAATTGTGTCAAACCGTTAACATGTATCTGTAAATTATAGGAGTTTTAGATGCGAAGCATCTTCTGCTCGCGGCTCTGTCCGTCCCTCCCGCGTCCCGGGTCCCGCGTCCGGCCACTTTCATGAAGTAGGGAATCACCCATTATGCGAACCAGAACACTGTAGTAATATGAAGCCCGTCAACCCTACCACAGTCATCAGAGTCATGGCCGAGAGCACAGACAGGCTGCTTAGCAATGGCTAGGCAGGTAGTGTCTGACGCCCAGGTTAACCCCATTCCTTGAATCATGGCCGAGAGCACAGAGAGGCTGCTTAGCAATGGCTAGGCAGGTGGTGTTCGTAACCCAGGTTGACCCCTTTCCTTAATCTTACTTGCATGTGTTTGGAGGGGGCTTAGTCCGTCCCTCCTTCCCGCGTCCCACACCACCACAGCGCATGCGCGTCCCCTCCCGCTCTCTCTCCTACGCTGACCCCCTTTGTCTCCTCTAGGAATCCTCTACTGTACGGAGTGGCCCCCGCG
The DNA here is from genome assembly GCA_030522465.1 of Rhipicephalus appendiculatus. Taxonomy (NCBI): domain Eukaryota; kingdom Metazoa; phylum Arthropoda; class Arachnida; order Ixodida; family Ixodidae; genus Rhipicephalus; species Rhipicephalus appendiculatus. Next base: position 35,906 of record JALIZH010014536.1, read on the forward strand.
TCCCACACCCCGCACAGCGCATGCGCGTCCCCTCCCTATCCTCTCCTACGCTCACCCCCCTTCCTCTACTGCAGGAATCATCTAGTCTACGGAGCGGCGCCCGCGTCCCACAACCCCACAGCGCATGCGCGTTTTCTCCCCCTCTCTCCTCTAGAAATCCTCTCCTCTACGGAGCGGCTTCCGCGTCCCACACCCCCCACAGCGCATGCACGTACCCTCCCCCTCTCTCTCCTATCCTACGGTCCCCCCCGTCCTTTCCTCTAGGTATCCTCTACGGAGCGGCGCGCACGACAGGTGGTGTGACAGCTGCATACTCCGCTGGGGGCGCCACGGTAGTTCCGCGGTATGAAAATGACGGAGCGCGGGAGCCTCATTCTCTCTCCTGTGCAGCGCCGCGATGAGCGCCGGGACCGCTGCCGTGAAATGAGAGCGGCGACGTTCCTCCCGCTCAAGCTAATTATCTCCCCGCTGCTTCGCATCCACACATGGTTCCCTTTAGTGGGAGATGGGGAATTTTTTTTTAAGTTGAATTTTTTAATGTGGAGCCTATTGCACCTGGAATGAGTATGTTAAGTTTTCATGAATGTTAGTTAGAAAGTCAGTGCAAAGTAATATTAATAAATATTTACTCATTTCCGAATTACTTTAATCCGCATATTGGAATGCTTGAGATAAACTAAGCCACTTATGGGTACAATCCCTTAGCATGATCCTTAAAAATAACATGAGTTATTGTTAAACTTGACTTAAAGAATCACGGGTACTCACGCAGCTTTTCTTCACGCCCTCACGCATTGAAATTGAAGCTCAAGAATTACTGTAATAGCAGTGCATTTTATTGTAAGCTTTGGGAATCTTTCAACTGTCATCATTCAATATGTTTTCCAAGCAGCTGGCACTTGAAAAACAAACCGCAGTAATTCCCAAATGTACGTAAAGTATTTGGGTAACACAGTCACTCAATATGTAGTGCCCGACGACTGTTATGCACTTATAAGGGGGCATTAAGGGTACACATTGTTTGCCAAACATCACCGGGCCAACTGAAAGGCCCAGTTGTCGGAGGCCCAGCTTGCTTTTGTGAGTAATTTCTGTTGTGCAGCATTGATGCATTTGCTTCTATTTTCTGCCTTTATATGTGGCGAGATTTTTTCTCGTATTTTGGTTTGCAGTGGTTGCTAGTGCAGGGACCAGCCGTGCGGCTGTTGATGACACAACTATGCCTCAAGTAATTACCAGTTCTCCAAATATATTGCCAGTTTTTGTTTAAATATTAAACCCAAAGATGCAACAAAAAATACAAAACACTTTCAGTCCTCATTCCCTTAGAGATGCTTTTGGAAGACCAGGTCCGTGCCCAGAAAGGGTGCTATGCCCTCGGAACTTTTGATGGAAGGGGGGCGTTTTACCAGAAGTTAAGTGTTTTTCTAAAATAGTCCAGGGTTCCTGCAAGTGACCCCCTCCCCCTTCGGGAAAAACATTTTTGTCTAAGGACCTTAGGAAGAGTTATTGGTTTTCTCTGCATGAGCTCTGTTTCTGGATGCACAGGCACATTTTAGGTGTACTTCATTGCAACTCTTCAGACTGTTCTAGTATATTGTGGGCAATCATTTTAATGCGCCATTTTCCCTCCCTCAGTATTTTTTCACGACACTTTTTTTCGTCCCTGGCATTCATTGTGTCGCCGAGGTGGTTGAAACATAGGTTGCTGAGAAATCGGTGTTCTATACTGCACAGATCGCCTTAAATCTCTGCTTGTTTTTGAAAAGCGATAGTACTTCTTTATTCGCTCCCAATAGTTTGCGCTACTTTTTCTCGCAATGTGCCTTATGGTGAATCAGTACGGCAATTCAGTGTCTATTGTGACAAGCCGCCTCGTACTAAAAAAAATGCCGGTCCCGTGTTCCTAGTCTGTCCTTGTGTTGGTTTTGCGGTACAGTGTTTCCTTCACCTGTAAAGAATGTTGGGCAAAGTAGTGCACGCACAATGGGTCTATAAGGCTACACCACACCGCAGCTCAACAGCGACTCTTCTCAGGCTTCCGCTGTACATTCCTCCGGTTTGCTTATCTTGATTTTTGCGCTTTCACTTTTATTTAATCTCGTCTGCATTATGTATTCAGCCTCTTTCATTTCTCCATGCCAGACATTCACTTGTTTCTTATGAGCACGACACAGAAGCCACAAAAGGGCACTTGATGGGACTCTGACTGCCGATTTTGTCCAAATATATTGAGATGGTAAATCGGGTTTTTGAGATTATTAGCAGACCTATTTAAGGTGTCTGCGCAAAGCGTTTTTTCTGTTATGTAGCTTTAAGTCTTCAATTTACTGCAGGTCATAGCAGTGCTGCACAGTTTTCAGCCATCCCTAACCCTTTGCATGTAGCATGGGTGAGTGATATCAGTCATTCAATGCTTCTTATGGTTACAAAACTTCGGCCTCAGTTTTATATAGAGGCAGCGGCCGCCGCCAGAGGTGCAGCTGTGCTTGAGAGGCGATAAGAACGCTTCTATCGCTGGGGCGGTGTGTGGGACAGCCTCGGTGTTTTAGCTCTCTAAGCTTCCGCGATGGTGGCCTTGCTTTCACGCATTTACTTTTAGCACTCAGCGTCCATAAATACCTGCCTGAACGGGTTTTTCGTTTTAAAATGAGTACCTGGGAGGGAAAAAATGCAAATCAAAACATGCAGCTCGTGGCGGTATCAGTCGAAAAAAATACAATTCGGGGGGCTTAAGAACGACTACCACGATATGATTATTACGATTGTCATAGCCGGCGACTTCTGACTGATTTTTGCCACCTAGGGTCCTTTTACATGTACCTAATTCTCAGCTCACTGGTGTTGTTGCATTTCGCCCCCATCCAAATGCGGCCGCCGTGGCCTGGAAAGCTCATTTCGTCTCAACATCACGACACTACGATAGGTAGAGCTTTATAGTATTCCCGTGAAGTTAAACACCATGTATTCGCCGCACAGTGCCAGCGGTGCCACTTGAAAACAGAGGCAAGAATACGAGCTGTTACACGCCCATTCACCCGCCACAGTTTCTCAATTTGTTAAACTGGGAGCAGTATCTTAGTCTTTCTCGCTGAATCTTAACAGATCAAATCAATCGAGAGTAGGTATTTCGCTTCTTTTAATACAAGGATGTTTACAAGAAGTTAAGATATTCTAATCTCACCGATGTTACTATTGTCATCATGATCGGAAATTCGAGAAACAAGAAACGCTTTATAATTCAATAAAAAAAGAAATACAGGTTGTTTGTGCAAAACAAAACACAAGCACGATCATGTATCAGTTTTCGTACAGAATTCACATACACAGAGCACCAACGCACCAGGTTACGAATACGTAATTTAAGCAACATGAATAATGAACATATACAAGTGGAATATGGATTTAGGTGCCGGATCACCTTTAAATGTTTGGTTTTTTACCACCACCGGCTGGACATCAAGTGCACCCCTTAGGTCGCATCTGTTTGCTTGTGACTCACGTGGTCGTTTGCATGGTGGTCGCATTGTCGATGAGCGGGACCTGGGTTTTCGTTCCGTGAGATACGAAGGAAGTTCTACAAAAATCCTTGAAACAGCGTCAGATCTCAGCGTTAGCTTGTCGCGTTTCAAAGACACAGATACGCTGTTGATGTTGAAATCATACCGAGTGACAATGTCCGAGGCGTCGACATGGTTCGCTCACACACGTGTATACTTCGACTCAAAGTTAAAATCGCCACTTTCGCGCGCGGTATGGCCCGCTTCCATTTCTCGCGCTGCTGCTCGTCTAATGGTAAATAGAAGAACGACATCCTATTGATTCCCTTGCAGCCGGAACGGCACCCTGGCATGCAAAACCTGTTGGGCATCCTCGTCCTGAAACAACGTTTTCCCTAGCTTAAACACATAATATCCAGCAGCTTTTTCTCGCGCTGCGCGAGCATTGTAATACCCGGACGACGCTGAATATCGCCTCTGTAGCGCAACGGCGCCGTGTTGCGGCATTTTCGAGCAGCGTATGAAGCTCGCCCATAGCGTGACGGCTCATTTTCTTGACCATAAGAAGCATTGAATGACTCTTGTGATATGAGAGAAGTGAGCGGTTCGATTAGATACCTCACTGAAGTTTCATTTAGTAGAAAGCTGTGGGTATTGATGGGGCACAATGTGGCCTGTAGAACTTGCAAGGTGCGTGTGACGGCTGCAGCAGTGGGATGAGGTTGACTCAGGCAGCCACTTATGGTTATTGAACCGGGCCGCTCAGTGAAATTGAGAAGGAAAAGCAGTGCTGTGTGGAAATGTAACGGATAATTGTTCGTAGCCCCCCTGGGTACAAGGCGCCTTGTTTCATTTATGGTGCATGAGATTTTATAATGCTGTAGCCTAAACAAGTACAGAGTGCAGACAACAGTTTCATGTACCCTTATAAATACTAGGATGTTATTGAATGGCTTATGCTCATCGGTGTTTTTGGTAGCCGCTTCAGCATAGATTCCTCCCTCACCATCAGCTATAGAATTGCACACACGTATGGTTGGGTTGACAAAAATATTCACACAGTACCTAACATTTGAGTTGTCTAAATGACGCGCAAGGTGTGTGTTTTGTGCAGTGACAAGAGATATGGCAAAAGAATTACAAAACAGTTAAACACGGTTGAAACACCAAAATCAGCATGAAACGATGGAGATTCAAGCAGTACAATCTTCGTTCCATATGACTTCTGCAATCACCCACTTGTATTTCTCGCATTCGTTCCCAACTTTTGTTCTGTAGCATCAGCGTGACATCTTTTCCTCTCTTGCATTGATGAGCACGTGAAAAGCGCTTCCCATGACCACTGAAAGTCCGTGCGGTTATGGCGCATGTGGAATTACATGGTGCCTGGAGGAGGCTATCATTCCATTTTCCCGAAAACGTTCAGTAAAGTCTGTACAGAAAATGTTCCTTTACATTTATGCTGTACTGGTACAATACAATTATATAGAGAATGTTTCACTTAACAAAAATCAGTGCGTAACTGCAACTACGGGAAACCAACAACATATGATTTGTAGTCATCTGGTGCTTGTTAGCTTTCATTGATGTTTCACAGAGCATGGCGCTTGATTGCATCGCTGTGCAAACAGGTATACTTTCCTGTTTTACAGTGATGCTTCCAAGCATGAGCAAAGCTTTCGCCACCTCTTAGTTCGCAATGATGAATGCTAATGCATTAAGTGCTAGGTTTATAGTGCTGGTAAGTTCAACGGGAGTATTTCTTGACTACCGTAATAGGCACCTGCTGCAGCTTGTTGGTAATGTTCAGCTTTTTTTTCGCATTTAACAGTGCACACTGCTTTCATTCTAGGTTCATTGGGAGTCATTGCGCTGACCAGTCCTGGTTAGGCATTCCATAATGCATAGCGCCAACTGCAGCAAGCCTTGCATGTTTGATTCCGAGTTCTATGATGTGCCTTGGCCAGTGACCAATGTACATACCTGTTTATAGAATTCATGCACAGTTTTCAACGTTTTTACAGGCCAAACCGCGCACTGTTGTGCACTTCTGCATTCCAGCCGGAGTGTACTGCTATGTATTTCTGCATTCCATCCACTCAACTGTATGATGTGCCTTATACGTGCGTATTTTTGTCTTCGAAGATTACACTTATGCTTGCTCCTTGTATTCACGGGCTACTTTATCCACTACCTCGAAGAGAAAAAGTGTCCCCGACAGGACCTCCAGAAGAGGCACAAATTCCTCGAACGGTGCCTTGCAAAAAACTGTCTCGGCCTGTACTATTAATGTAGCTAGGTTTTCATATACATTTTTATTAATTTTATTGCCATTGAAAGTCATTAAAACACTAATTTCAATAAAAATAAGTACGTGTCAATTTCAGTTGGAAGGTTCCATGTAAATAAGCGTGGAAGTGTGCCGATGTCTGCATTTTAAAAATCCAGTCGCTACCCTCACAATGCATAAACATGTGTGCTAGTGAAGACGCAATAATGTTCCTTTCATTTGTTTGGACTGCTATGTGCAAACACAGTACAAGTTCTTGATCCTGTGGGCATTGACTACCTCTGAGTAAAATGAGGCATAAAGTGTCTGTTGCAAAACATCAATTTTTTCTTCAAGTTTATTGGTAAATGATCCTTAGCTGGCAGCTGCAGTGCTCTCACTCGAGATTTATCAGTATGCACTGTCATTTATTTATAAGGTTTGGAGAGGTTGTATTTGCAGTGCCTACCATAAAGGAAAAAAAATATTTATTGCTAAAAAGTATGACAGCATATTTCCAACGCCTCCGCTTGCCTCACCAAGAAACTGAATTTTATTACTGCAGAATACAGATAGAGGTTTTGGTCCTGAAGTAGTTTTGGGCAACAAGGCTGTAGCACCATGACAAACGACCGGACCATGCAACAGACAACTGGATGGCGTGACACACAGCTCAACGATGTGACATACTCGACCACGTGACCACAATAGAATATAAAACAGACATCAGACTGTAGGACCGACAATTGACTGTAGGACAGATAATGTACCATATGACAAAGGATAGACTATACGGAAGACAATAAAACAGACAATAGACCATAGGACAGAGAATCGACTGTAGGACAGACAACAGACTATAGGATAGACAATAGACAAAAAGACCGACAATAGACAACAGTGTTTTTGTCGTAGTATCCTGTAGTGATTTTCAACTGGGTATTGTGCGCGACGAACGGTTTGAGTGTCGTTCAATATGGAATGTTTGATTCCATAGCACTGATGCTATCCTAACAGGTTTCAAACGTGTGCCACAATTTCCTGAATTGCAAAGAACGAGGATTAGATGCGCGCTATTTTCGTGATGTACATGTGAAATCTGTGAGTTTAATGCTTCCTTTTGATTGTGGAGAACAATAACGTGATAGCCCTAAACAGCCAACGATCGTTTTGTTTTATAGCATGACTTTTTATTCATGCAGTGTGAACAACGGCGTTCCTTCTTCTGGTGTACATAGCCGCAGTGACTGCACATTTTGTGCGTGCCCAACCGATATATCAGCTTCATGTCCGTGATGGGCAGTTGATTTGAATGATGTGCTTAGGAGTCGGGAGCCTTCAATGAGGTACACAGTGGTACATGGTTTCGCAACAGGGTCTACTATCGCAAACACTTTTTTGCATAAATGCACAAGTGTCTTTTGAATTTTGGTTCACTTGATATCCCTTTCCAGCAAGGTATTTCAGGAACATAAGACTATAGCTAGCGCGTATAATAAGCAGAATTTACCTTGAGCTCGCTGATTTCAGCAAAGTCGTACATGAACCGGTTGTATAATCGCAAGACTGTCCATCTTCACATTTGTCTCCGCAGGGTCCATCTTCTCCTAAAACAAAAAAAAGTATCAGTTTGACAAAATTTAGTGTCCTTTCTCCTACCTTCTCAACGTTTAAAGTCTGTTATGTTAAGTCCGACCATCATTACAGAAAACGATAGCAAGGAACGTGTCGAAGGCATACCGTTCATCTATTGCGTATCTCACAGCCTAAAAAGGTAGGAAATAGACACGGCGTAAACGTTTTTACGCCTCCCAATGAGCTAGGTAAGATTTGTGCCGTTGCACAGAAAAAGAATGAGCGAGTAAGAGCCAAGTAGTGGACCGATATTTGTTTCGTAAAACATACCCAAAAAAAAGATAACGCGAATCGCAGCGAGACGCGAGACTATTCTGCCTCCGTTCGCATGCGTTCGTATTTTGTCGCGCTACGCGCATCGTGCAGACGCCATCTGCAGGGGCTGGAGCTTCCCAGGGGGGCTCCAGCCCCCCTGGGAATTCAGGGGGGGCTGGAGCCCCCTGAATTTTCGCCTGCCCCCCTATGCCCCCCCCAAGATCAAACACAGCCGAAAGATAATGCTTGAGTTACCCGCCTGCGGCCTACCAGCCCCAACCATAGGTCGGCGAACTCATGACTGAGTTCGCCGACGTATGGCACCGCCCCTGGTCATCCGCCTTCCAGCGCTTAAATTCACGGACACTTTGTAAATTCCAATGTGTGCTCCACGAACGCCTGTGTCCATTGAGACGCGGTCAGTCAGAGTGGAAGGCGATGCGCGCTTCTCACTCCTTGCGTGATTATAAACGCTGAGCATAGCCACGCTACGCAAGCTTAGAGCGAGCGCTGTAGAATCTGACGCGACCGGCATCCGTTTACACGCCCCGGCGGCCACCTGGCACCGTGCCAGAGCTCGGACGGGCGGACACGGACAGACGCGGACGGACAGACAGATAGACGTGAGCATGAGACATTGAAGGCTTTCACCTAATACGCTTATTGCCAGACAAGTTTGTCATATGAGGTTCATTTCAGGTGCGGCCACTTCTAAGTCGCATAGACGGGCCGCTAAATTAAACAGAGATTATTGTAACATAACAGATTGCCCCATGGAGGCTCTTTATAAATTTTAATATATCTTAATTTGTCAAGAGGGTAAGTGGATGCCGAAATTCGATGAATGCACAGTGTTGTACGTGGCACGAAAAAAGAAACGCGTGTGATGATTGAGGCATAGCATATTGGTAATAGTTGTAGCGCATGCGTGAAGCAATCGTCGATTAACTTGCATAAACATCAAATCAAAGGTTTTAGCAATTATCTTTCACCTAGACCTCCACGCATGGCGGATTGATAGGGCATGGGCATGCGCACTTAAGTTTTCGTGCCTTCTTTCTTTTCCGCCGTTGTGCCTTTGTTCAGTTGTCAGGCGGCGTTTGTGGGTCTTGACTTCTTTCTTGTGCGTGTGTTAACAGGCCTTCTTTCATAATGAATCAACAGAGCAATAGAAAAATTGACATAGAAAACGGACAAGTGCGGCAAATCGGGCATGTTGGTAAAGATGCATGGCTTCCAATGAGTGGCGCATAACAAACGGAGGCAAAAGGCGGAGACGCAGAGAAAACTAGTGAAACATCACTTTGATCTTTATTTGGGAATATACACGAATGTATACTACTGAAACCACAAAGATCTCACGCTTCACGCTCATGCTATAGCAGTACTGAAATGTCATTTCAACTATCAAGGAAAAACTGCGGACAGTGCGGTACGGATCGAGAACAAGGACACTCAAACATTCATAATCGGAAAAGAGAATACAGAGATCCTATCATCATAAAATAATCACCTTCGTGCGCACATTTCTGTTACGAAGTGCGATATTAGGCATCTATGAGGAAATTGAACGTGTTACTTGTGGTATAGGACGAGTGCGATATTAGAAAGATATGTTAACGAATGATTTTTCTTTATCAATGAGGCGTAATTGCCGCATGGTTTATGGGTATGAGATCCGCGTGTAGAAGAAGACAACGAAGATCTGCTCGAACCGCTTGGCTAGTCGACCCAACGAGCCTAATAAAGCAAGGTTGTCGTCAGAAACGTGACAAGATTGGTGGAGGTGCTGGGTAAGATAATCTTCTATTTCCCTGGGCCTCTGGCCAACTTGGGGACGAGGCGAATTAATGGAGAAGCCGCGCAGTCCAAGTTCTCGGTATGGACATTCGCGGTAGATGTGACCGGCCTCACCGCAATGGTAGCAGAGGGGTCGTCTGTCCGACGTACGCCAGAGGTCAGACTTGCGCATGGGTGCTCGGCGACCATCGAAGTCCAAACCAGCGTTTGCTGACTGAATCGCGACTGGCGGCATCATTGTCTGGATCGGGACGTGCGGCATTGTCTGGATCGGGATTGCTGGGCTAGAAAGAGGCGTGGCAGCTTGCAAGGCTTCCGCGTACGTACGGCGTCGACTATCGGTAGACACAGTAGCCGTTTCCGCATCGACAGACATCGGTTGAAAACGATGGGTGTGTAGCGCCTGCTGGACCTCGTCACGGATGACACTGGTGATGGAACCGATCTCGGTTTGTCTGACCCCGTACAACTTCTCCATTTCTTCACGGACGACAGAGCGGACGATTTCGCGAATCCATTCGGCGCTCTTGCTCCCAAAGTTGGCGGAATATTCGGCAGCTGATGCGGCATTCACTTGACGGTCAAACAGGGCCGACCGCTGGTGCAGTACTCGCTCCATCGTTGCCGCTTCAGTAAGGAACTCGGCTACAGTCTTGGGAGGACTGCGCACCAAACCAGCAAAGAGTTGTTCCTTTACACCACGCATAAGGTGGCGCAGCTTTTTTTCTTCTGCCATAGCAGGATCCGCACGCTTGAAAAGCCGTGTCATGTCCTCCACGTACATCGTGACGGTCTCATTCGGCATCTGGATGCGTGATTGCAGCGCACGCTCAGCCCGTTCGCGGCGGTCGGGGCTCCTGTAGGTCTCCAGAAGGCGGTGCTGGAACTCACGCCAGGATGACAAGACATCATCTCTATTCAGAAACCACGTTTTGGCGCCGTCCTTTAAGCAAGAGTACACGTTCCGGAGCTTTGCGGCGTCATCCCAGTAATTGATCGCTGCGACACGTTCAAACTCACTCAGCCAGTCATCAACATCTTCATACTGCTCTCCGTGAAAGGGACTAGGCATCAGGGGGTTCTGAACGGTGCAGTAGATCGGCGTAGAAGGGCTAGGAGCCTGCATGGCAGCTTGTGAGGAAGTCATAGTCGCTGTGTCAGTAGGCTGTGCCGATGTCTCTGGCGGTAGGCCTCGTTGGCGGCGGCTTGCTCTGTGAACTGGGGTGTTCACGGGCACAGGGCTTGTGTTCCGGCTACTGGGCGGGGTCTTGTGCATGGGGTGAGTCGTGAGTCCTTGTACCCAGCTCCTCCACCAATCTTGTCACGTTTCTGACGACAACCTTGCTTTATTAGGCTCGTTGGGTCGACTAGCCAAGCGGTTCGAGCAGATCTTCGTTGTCTTCTTCTACACGCGGATCTCATACCCATAAACCATGTCCATCGATCTAAAGAGTGGCTATTGGCAGATCGAGGTGGATGAACGAGACAGAGAAAAAACAGCGTTTGTAACTCCAGACGGACTTTATGAATTCCGCGTTCTTCCTTTCGGTCTCTGTTCTGCCCCAGCCACTTTCCAGAGGATGATGGATACCGTTCTCGCTGGCTTGAAGTGGCAAAGCTGCCTTGTTTACCTCGATGATGTGGTCATCTTCTCCGAGAGCTTCGAAGAACATCTGAAGCGCCTAAGAACGGTTCTGGAAGCCATTCGCTCAGCTGAACTCACGCTGAAACCCCAAAAATGCCATTTCGGCTATAAAGAGCTGAAATTTCTGGGACATGTCGTGAGTGCGGATGGAGTTAGACCTGATCCAGAAAAAACTGCTGCTGTCGCCGCCTTCCCTATACCATCAGACAAAAGAGCAGTACGCCGTTTCCTTGGCTTGTGCGCCTATTATCGCCGATTCATTGCCAACTTCTCGAAGATAGCCGAACCGCTCACGCGACTCACCCGAGATGACGTGCCCTTTACCTGGACCATAGAGCAAGATACGGCGTTCACAGAGCTTCGGCAGAGAATGCAAACAGCCCCTGTTCTTGCCCATTTTGATGAGGACGCTGCTACAGAAGTCCACACAGATGCCAGCAACGTCGGACTTGGCGCTGTCCTTGTACAAAGACACGGTGGCGTTGAGCGTGTGATAGCTTACGCCAGTCGTACACTCTCTCGAGCCGAGGTAAACTACTCTACTTCTGAGAAAGAATGCCTCGCAGTCGTATGGGCGACGACAAAATTCCGGCCTTACCTCTACGGTCGTCCCTTCAAAGTGGTGACTGATCACCACTCGCTGTGCTGGCTGGCCAATCTCAGAGATCCGTCTGGCCGTCTCGCTCGGTGGAGTTTGCGCTTGCAAGAGTTCGACATCACGATTGTGTATAGGTCGGGGCGCAAACACGAAGATGCCGACGCGCTTTCTCGAGCACCTGTGGGACACCCTGTCATGGACTTAGATGATGAAGATGGCTTTCTAGGAGTAGTTAGTGATTCCGACTTCATGTCAAGACAGCGGGCAGACCAAGAATTACGCCCAGTTATTGATTTCTTAGAAGGCCGAAACTCCCAGGTTCCTCGGCACATTGCTCGCGAGCTGTCCTCTTTTTGTCTGAGAAGAGGCATCCTTCACAAGAAAAGCGCTCGTGGTAGCGACAAAGCCTTTCTACTCGTCGTCCCTACCGATATGCGCGATGACATCCTTCTTGCGTGCCACGATGAACCAACGTCAGGACACTTGGGCTATTCGCGGACTCTCGCCAGAGTACGCCAGCAGTATTACTGGCCACGGCTATCGTCTAACGTGCATCGCTATGTGAAAGGCTGCCGCGAGTGCCAGCGCCGCAAGACGCCGCCTGTGAAACCAGCGGGTCTACTCCAACCGATTGTACCACCGAGGGCACCGTTCGATCTCGTGGGAATGGACCTTCTCGGACCTTTCCCTTTGTCATCCTCCGGAAACAAATGGATCATAGTTGCCACAGACTACCTGACTCGTTATGCCGAGACAAAAGCGTTACCCCGCGGCACGGCTTCTGAAGTCGCGAAGTTCTTCGTGCACCACATCGTCCTGCGGCATGGTGCTCCGTCATGTGTGATCACGGACAGAGGGACGTCATTTACCGCACAAATGATGGAGGACATCTTCAAACTTAGCTGCACAAGTCATCGAAAAACGACAGCTTACCATCCCCAAACGAATGGACTGACAGAGAGACTCAATAAGACCATAGCAGACATGCTGTCAATGTATGTGGACGTACACCACAAAACCTGGGACGAGATTCTTCCATATGTCACGTTTGCGTACAATACGGCAACGCAAGAAACAACGCGATTTCCGCCTTTCCGCCTTGTTTACGGACGCAACGTGCAAACCATGCTCGATGCTATGCTTCCGTGCGATATTAGCGATGAACTTGTTCCAGACGCCGAGCAATACACTCAGTACGCCGAAGAAGCTCGGCAACTGGCTCGCATTAACATCAGTCACCAACAAGATGCAGATGCACGGCGTTACAACCTCCGCCGTCGAAACGTCGTTTACCACCCTGGCGACCGAGTGTGGGTGTGGACCCCTGTCCGACGACCAGGATTATCGGAAAAACTTCTGAACCGTTATTTCGGACCGTACAAGGTTCTGAGACGTATCAGTGACCTTACCTACGAGGTATTTCCGGACGGCGCAGTGTCTTCTCGTCGGCAGCTAAGGCCCGAAACCGTGCACATCGTACGGCCTCAAGCCGTACTTTACACAGTAACCCTTGTGCTTTGGCGTTTACTAGTGTCACCATCGGCAGTGACTCTGTTGTTTTGTTCTCCTGGGTTTTGGTGCATTTACCTGTGTACTCCGGTCGCAAGTGTAGGCGCACCTTTCTTATTTGCCCACACGGGTACTGGTACTCAGACTCTCCGGTTCTGTGCGTCTGCATGTGTTTAATCGTTTTTTTTTCTTTTTTTTTTAAAGCATCGAGTCGATGCTTTCAAAGGGGGGGACTATTGCCGCATGGTTTATGGGTATGAGATCCGCGTGTAGAAGAAGACAACGAAGATCTGCTCGAACCGCTTGGCTAGTCGACCCAACGAGCCTAATAAAGCAAGGTTGTCGTCAGAAACGTGACAATATGTTAACGAATGATTTTTCTTTATCAATGAGGCGTACAGACGACTGTCTTACGCACATTGAGTATTGCTTCGGAATGATGCAAGTCTTAGATATTTAACGAGTTATTTCCAGCATGTGATGGAATAAAACAGAGGTTAGTTCGAACGGTACCTTCCAACACAACTGACGGCAATGTAAGGCCAAATGGGATGAAGGAGCATAACTAAAGAAGCTATATGCTCGCGCAGATGACTGCTCAGACAGCGGCCAGTATGGCCCACGTAAAACTTCAGGCAGCAAAAAGGAACCTGCTACATTACCCACTTTACACACGACCCAAAACAAAGGAAGTGTTTTATGGTGCAAAAGCAATTTGTTTCTTCTATCCTTCTTTGCCGATACTGAAGTCTCGGACAAATTCCTTCTAACATATTCCAGGCTGAAAAACCTCATTAACATTATCTCGCGCCGCCACCCTCTTGAAGCGCTCATACGAGCCGCGATTTCGGGGATCCCTGCGATCGGCCCGCTCTCATTATTTTTTCCGACCTTCGCCAATTGCCACCCTTCTCTTAAATGTTTCAGCACAAGTTCAAACGGAGCTGTTACTACACCATCAGAGTAACCTGGCAGCTCGAATGTCATATATGTGGTCTGCCATAGACATGACAGATCATGTATATGAATGAAATCAATTTTTGACAAGGCTATAGTGGATGGATATATATATATATATATATATATATATATATATATATATAGGAAAGAAGTGTGAACTTAAGGGCTCGTTTGCTTTGTTAAACGCATCATTAATGAGAACTAACAGACAATGATCACAAGGAAAGTATAGGGGACGTTATTAGAAGTAATTGTAATGTAAATGTGAAGAAAGAAAAGTAGACGAAAAAGATAACTTGCCACCGGCAGGATCCGAACCTGTGACCTTTGAATAACGCGTCCGATGCTCTACCACTGAGCTACGGTGACGGTCATCCCTCCGTCCACTTTTTAGGGTATATATGTGCATTTTTAAACGTGGGAGCGTCAGTCAGCGCCGCCTGTTGCCATTACAGCGAGTGTGGAACAATCTTTTTGCCTGTAGGCGTCACGTAGCACGTGATCTTGTTACGAGCGGGCAGCTGACTAATAATCCCTCGCATACCACCTGAAGGCAACAGGTCTGCCAGAACGAGACCCTCGGTATGAACGAAGGAAAGAAGTGTGAACTTAAGGGCTCGTTTGCTTTGTTAAACACATCATAAATGAGAACTAACAGCCAATGATGCCAAGGAAAGTATAGGGGACGTTATTAGAAGTAATTGTAATGGAAATGTGAAGAAGGAAAAGCGGACGAAAATATGTATATATATATTCATAGCTCACGATATTGTCGTAAACGCCAGCAGGACGAACGCCGCGGCTATGACGCTTACGAAAGAGATTGGACGTCCTCTCCTAGCCAGTACCAGCGCCGCCCTTCAACACGTTCATTCTCCCCGTCTTCTCCACCCGACGCACCTCGAGCCTCCCGCCCAGGACGCCCCCCGCTCCCCTTCTCCTCTGCGCCGCTCAACATCACCTCTACGACCGGTCGCTCCTGTCCCTGACTACCACCCGGAAAACTAGCAGGTGCAGTTTTTGGAGGGAAAACTGCATCGCTCGGACAAACATCAAAGCCTCCAGAGGGCCCGGCCAATTTGTTATTAGTGTATGCTGAAGGGGTGCGTATTCAAGCGTTGGTGGACGCGGGGGCCGCTATATATGTTATTCATGCCAATCTGTGTTATCGTCTACGTAAGGTTACTACACCTTATAATGGCACTCCCTTACGTAGTGCAAATAACTTCACGATACAGCCATCAGCACAGTGCACCGTTCGAGTTACCATTGATGGGATCCGGCACCATATTCAGTTCGCCGTGTTGACTTCCTGCGCTTATACGCTCATTTTGGGATGGGACTTTCTTTCTGATGCTGCCGCTTCCATATCTTGTCGACAACGCCTCGTACATATCCAAGAGACTGATGCTACCGACGCGGAATATTCGTCACGCCTTGTGCTGGTTGTCGACGTTAAAGAATTTGTGTGGACGTCTTGGTCGCTGGATACTCCGTCTTCAAGAGTACGACTTCGACGTCACGTACAAATCCGGCAAGAAACACAACGATGCAGATGCCCTTAGCCGTTGTCCGTTACCGCCGTCGACAAACGTACCTGGCTTGTCGCCATCCGTGCGCGACCCCGCCAACGTATCTTCGGCAGTTCTTACACTCGCCGCTCTCAATGCGCGTCCTTCTTTCCGCAACGAGACGTTCGCGTCTCCCCAACGCAGCGACGCGTACTGCCACTCCATTATGCAACGCCTTCGTGGCTCATCTCGTCCTCCTAATGCCCGCGCCCGTCGCCAGTTACAGAACTTCAAGATGGAGATTTCTGTCCTATACCGCTATGTCTTCCATCCTGAAGGACAGCGTTGGGTTCCCGTCGCTCCTCGTTCACTGAGAGAACAGATATTAGAAGCATTTCACGACGACCCCAAGGCTGGTCATCTCGGCTTTCATAAAACGTATGAGCGCATCCGCAGTCGCTTTACCTGGCCTGGGCTCTCCACCTGCGTGGCACGGTACGTTGCTTCATGCTCGCTCTGCCAGCGCCGCAAACAACCCACGTCATCTCCAGCTGGACTCCTACAACCTCTTCCATGTCCTGACGCTCCATTTGACGTCATTGGGATCGACCTCTACGGGCCACTGCCAATATCAGCCAGCGGCAAGCGATGGATCGTCACTGCAGTCGACCACTTGACAAGGTACGCCGAAACAGCTGCACTACCTTCAGGATCAGCGGAGGACATTGCCACTTTCTTCTTGGAAGCCATATTTTTGCGACATGGCGCGCCGCGCGTCCTTTTGAGTGACCGCGGCAAGGCGTTTTTGTCGAAACTACTAGGCGACGTTCTCCACGCATGTAACACCATCCATAAGACTACTTCCAGCTACCATCCCCAAACTAATGGCCTCACAGAGCGCTTTCATCGAACTCCGTCCGATATGATATACATGTATATCAACGCCGACCATACCAACTGGGATACCATACTACCATTCGTCACCTTTGCGTACAATACTGCTACGCAGCGTACCACGGGCTATTCACCCTTCTTCCTTGTCTATGGACGTCAACCGACGTCTGTCCTCGACGTATCTTTTTTTGATGTCCCCGTGGACTCGTCGACGTCATCAAGTGCCAACTTAGTATCACGCCTTGCCTCTTGTCGTCCCCGTGCCCGGCTGAATGCCGAAGCAAGTCAACAGGATCGGAAGACTCGCTACGATGAATTTCACCGCGTCGTTGAGTTTTGTCCTGGAGACGAAGTGCTGCTGTGGACCCCGACGCGAGTTCCCGGCCTGTCTGAGAAATTTCAGTCACGCTTTATCGGCCCCTACGCTATTGTCGAGAAAACTTCTCCAGTGAACTATCGGGTAACTCCCGCTGTCATGCCTTCCGACAACCGTTGCCGCGGCACAGAGGTTGTCCACGTCTCCCGCTTAAAACCCTTCATAAGACGTACTCCCTCGCCATAAGCAGCGGCCAGGTTGGCCGCTTCCGCGCGAGGGGGGATATTAGTATGAGCACAATATTCACTGTGGTTGTCCTTCATCCTCTTCACCTGTATATAATCATCTTCACTGGGATCATCTTCTTCGTTCGAAGATTATTAGTCGGCGGCTCTGCTCAATAAACGGCGTCGAGTCCACAATATTGCTGCCGTCTTGCAATATATATATAATATATCAAATAGAGCGCCAACATAGGACCCGGAAGTAAAGGTTAAAAAACAGTCACAGTTTCCCTGCAAGGGCGAAGCACTCAATGCCATTGGCGGCGAGATCGACCTATACGATGCAGCACCGTCGCGGCGATAGTGTGCATCAGTATTGCGAAATGGGTGCCTCCATTCCATTCCAATTCCATTCCGGGGAATTACAAGTGGCCGCAATTCCATTCCCTTCAATTCCTCGCAATGAAAAATACTTAGCCCATTCCCACTCCGGGAATGGGGCACTTCAATTCCATTCCTGTAATTCCTCCACGTAGGAAAGGCATTTCGATTAGTTTTATCGAGCTCAGAATGAACGCCCCATAAAGCTGATGTCATCAGATGCATTAAGAACTGGAAAAGTACACAAAACTCGTTACCAATGTCGAGCGATAGTAGCTTGGTGATATATCTCGTGCAGTACAACCACCCTATTAATTATTTGCATGGTCAGCATGTTTGAACGAATGTCGATGTTTTACTATTGCGATAGCAATTATATGGACAGTCTCGACGGGTTTGTGCCGTCGCCGTTGCCGTCATGTCGGGTATGAAGACCAAATTGATAAGAGCCCCCTAGCATCGTACGTTCTACCAGCGGGTAATAGTGCGCCAACGGGAGCGATGAACGCGGCTGAAGCGGAGATCAAACGAGCCGGCCCATCTGCGTCGCTCCGAGGCGCATGCGATAAGATCCCCCCCCCCCTAACTATTCGACTGACCGGCCCCACCCGTCGTTCGCGAGCGTGAAAAGACGCGAGGGGGGGTGGGGGGTCCCTCGAGCGACCTTCGATTTTACGAGCGCGGTCGTCGCTGGCGCGCCCGTTATCTCCCTATCTCGGCAGCCGACAGCGGGCGGCCGGTATACCCTTCTACGTGCTGCGCTCTCAACACTAAGAGAATGTGGTGTGAAGAGTGTCCTGGAGCGGCCGTGTTCTCTTAAACCAGCGTTTTCTAGAGTTGCGTGAGATCGGACCCAAAGGTTTAGCTGCCAGCCTCACTTCGTAGAACATTACAATTTGTTGCATTCGCATTCATTGCTTCGCCCTTGTGGTGAAAGTGTGACTTTTTATTGTTTTAATATAATGCTAAACTGACGACATAGCGTATTTTTATGCTGACAAAAATAGTGTTCAAGAAGGCTAAGCAGTTTTGCCACGCGTCTGGAGCGATCGTGAATATGGAGAAAACTAAGATTTGGTTAATGGGGGAACAAAACCCTCTAGATCTGCTGGTATTAGTTGGAACAGTGCACCGCTCGGGCACCTTGTGCCTTTGCATCGAATATACGGAACACTGGGCCGCACAGCTCGTCTGCGCTCACGCTTGTCAAGCGCGCCTCGCAAGCGTGGATGGGGTGAGCAGAACTTTCTGTGTTCGCCTGTGCGCAGGTCAGGTATACAACTTAGAGAAGCGCTTTTTCGGATATGCGTCCGAGTCGCCGACGGCTTCAGAAGGAAAAACAAAAAGTTAAGGGCGGGGAGACCGCAGGCGGCTGGGGTGCCACCGAGGAAACAAAAAATCACAAGGCGTAAGGAGGGCTATGCCGCCGCCGTAGTTCCGCATGACGGATACCAATGGCATAGAACCACGGTTATGCGAAGAATAGAGGCAAACTTCGGAGCAACACAGTGTATATAAGGACAGAATCGCAGTAGGCATGTTGCTTATAAATGTACCGTGCTTGTAATGAGCCAAGACATTTTAAAAATACTGCTTTATTGTTAAATTCGAGACTTTGACTTACTAATGTTTGAGGTTTGAAAAACAGCGCGTAGATGAAAAGGTGCTCTATTTTCGGAAAAAGACGCAATTCCATTCCGTGCAAAAGGCGCTTAATTCCATTCCCATTCCATACCGGGGTCGCGAAAATGTGGAATGAATCCGGAGTCATTTTAATTCCGGAGTGGCATCTCCGCAACACTGGTGTGGATATACGGTCGGCGGTGCGTATACAAATGCACACAGCGGCGCTTCGTTGTGAGTGGTTTGAGCCAATTGTCAGTATATAAAGTGCATTGATGCCAGCCTAATGGTGGAATATAAGCTTCCCAATGCCAGATTAATGCGGGAAGCCGGTAAAACTTTCCTATTTCGTGTAAGATAAGCGCAATCTCCCAATAAATGGTCTGCTAGCCTTCGGCGGCAGTCGAGTGTTTTGGCACTGTGCTTGATGCTTTTTCCTGTTTTATTTGTACGTGTTTAGCTTGTATTTTGCCTATACTACCGTAGCATTGTTGTCGCGGGACTGAAACAATAATTTAGGTCTTGTTCGAGCGGCTGCTAAAAAAAGAAAACGCCTGTATTTCTACGTAATGAGTCATAGTAGAACTTGGTTCACTTTGCCTGTCTTCTTCCACATATATGCATCCGCAATTGCTTTTTTTTTCCTTTTTGTAATCCTAACTGGCCTTTGCAGACGCTATTTCCCGCTTTGCGGTAACACAATGATTTCGATATCGCCGACAATTCACGAAAGGGTGTCGCTGAAATTCTGCATTCACACCTTGACCTTTAATATTTCTTGTATTTAGGACGACGAAAAAATGCCCCATGTAATGTGCATGAACCACAAAGCGGCGCTCACACCGCATGCGATGATCGAACCTGCTCTTTTTTTGGAGTAGCAAACGAGGGAAAGGAAAACTGGGCTGCCTCACTCACACCGCATGCGATGATCGAACCTGCTCTTTTTTTTGGAGTAGCAAACGAGGGAAAGGAAAACTGGGCTGCCTCAGAAAATATAGTCTTACAATTCTGCCCCGAAACATTGGGCATGGAACTAATCGCTTCGCAGTTCGAAAGGGTACACAGATTAGGGAAATATACCGAAGGAAAGGTGCGGCCTATTATTGCGAAAATGACATTATTTAAAGACAAAGGACGTATCCTGTCTGCTGCACAGAGGCTTAAAGGGTCTGCCCTTTCAATTCGTGGTTTATCGCCGGCCATGCGGCAGGCCAGAAAGCAGCTAATCGATTTTGCCAAAGCACAAGCTCGGCCTTTTATTCTATCAACCGATAGACTGCGAATTGGGGACGTTATTTATGTTTATGATAACGCTACCAAAGTTTTTGTTCCTTGCGAGGGATATCAGCTAAACTCTGCGCACAGTTGCAACTGCAGGGAGTCAAAGCCACCTGTAATCGCACCATCATTTTCGCTGTCTTTCAATAACATCCGCAGTATGTTGCCTAAACGCGACGCTATCGCCTCAGTTCTAGACGACTACAACTCGGACATCGTTGTTTTTACGGAAACTTGGCTTCACCCTGAAATAACCGATCATGAAATATTTCCACATCATAGTCCATTCAACGTGTGCAGGTGTGATCGCACTGGAAAAAAAGGTGGCGGCGTGCTCTTGGGTATCAAAAGAACATTGAAATCACGTATCGTAAGCATAAATTCTACTATTGAGGTAGTATGGGCGGAATGTCAAACCTACAGCAATAAGGTCCTGATAGGATGCTGTTATCGTCTTCCCGATACAGACCAATCATTTCTTCTCGAACTTCGTAGTAATATTTCTAAAATCTTGAGCTATGTTCAGCTGATATTGTTTATCTCTTTGGAGATTTCAATTTTCCTCTCATTGACTGGAAAAACCTATCATCCGCTTGTCGCACTTCAATGGAGTTCATTTCGTGAGCATTACACTTCAATTTGTTCCAAATTGTTACCCAAACTACTCGCGGCACAAACATTTTAGACCTAGTCTTCACTAACGGCCCTGAAACGGTTGGCAAAATTGTCTGCTTAGATCGTTTCAGCGACAACAAGCTGCTGCAACTTACTCTAAATATTCCATTGCAGTTTATTGGCGTCTCAAACAAAACTATCCGTGATTACAACAGAGGACACCATGACAAAATTAACAAAATAACTTGAAACGTTTCTTTCTAGCGCCTTTTTACCTTCATTCTCGGCTCGGTCAGTACACGAAAACTGGCTTCTATTTAAAGAAAAGCTGTGTGCATTAGTGGAAAAGTATATCCCGCTAATCAGGATATCGGGCGATAAGCGTAACCCTTGGTTTACCAAAGGCCTTCAAAAGTTAAGAAATAAAAAGAAACGGCTATACACAAACGCAAAGCGTACAAACTCGCCTGCGCCATGGGATAGGTATAGTCTGTTTTTGAAAGAGTATTGTTCAGCTTTAGCAGAGGCCAAAGATAAATACTATGCCCATGATTTACCATCACTACTCAAACACAACCCCCAAAAGTCTTGGCAGGTGATCTCGCCAAATAACGGCTCATATCACATATCCTGATGCGACAGTAATCAAGTTCCATTTAGTGACAAGGAGTGCACAAACGCCTTTAATACGTTCTTTTCATCCATACTCACTACAGAAGACATTTCAAACATTCCGCAAGTCACAGATCTAGATTACCGGTACGTGGAGCCCATCGACGTAACAGAAGAAGGTATCGCAGGTCTCATTAACAACCTTAAGTTGTCCAGTTCATCAGGTCCTGACAATATCAAGTCCAAAATCTTAAAGAATACACTTACAATATCTAGTAAAATCTTGTGTCAATTTTTTCGCCAGTCATTATCATCAGGCCAGCTTCCACCTCTGTTCCTTTTTTTTTCTAGTCAGTCTCTTATTTATTCTTATTTTTAATTGTCGGCATCATTGCTACTATTTACATATCTACATTACATGTGAGTTTAGTGTTCAGGCGATGTTGAGGGCAAAGGTAAAATAATCTTAGCCTGCGTAGTGCTTACAGAAACAAAAATTCTGCTTACTATTTAATAAAACAGCGAAATTGAGTTTATGTTCTGATACTGGTAATTATAATGACAAATATTAAAGACGTTAGGAAGGGGATTTGAGAAACATAATACCAAGTACTCCGGTTTTCTCATGAGCGTCCCCAGGAGCCCTTTAGTGTTATTTTCCGTGGGCACTCAGTTTTCTAGTGTCTAACATTAACATCTAAGTTGACGATACATCATGCTCTATATTCGTAGCTTTTAGGGGTGTCGCCTGTATTGTGTTTATAAATGGTGTCATATAACTGGAACCAAATATCCGCAAAGAAGTGCCTAACCTCAACTTAATAAAACCAACGATGGGGTTTACCGCCATCTTGCTCTCATTAGGGTAATTTTATATTACACTAAATTTCTTAACTAATATGAATGATTTAACAATTCTGCTATTCACTTTAGGGCCATGTGCGTTTCGTTACGTTTTAGAGGGCATTCTAAAACGACAGATCTCATTTTTTTTATGGAGAAGTACATGCTATGTAGGGATTTTTCCGGCGTTGAAAGAAAGCCAGATAAACATGACCACATTGCTGCTCTCCTATTCTATTGTGTTGCAGCGCTCTCAGACGTGCTTCGAGTGAAACAACCGGTTGGTCGACCACGCCGAAATCAGCAGCCGCGATTTAGGCATCGGCTCCACAGAGCTTCAACATTTTTTACCGCCACACATGGCAAAGAAGCAGCACCGTCCTTGAGAAGCGACAGGCTGACGGTCCGCGCGCCGGTTGTTTTGCTCTAAGCACGTTTAAGAGCCCTGTAGTATGATAGCGCATGAGCGCAGTCACGTGTTTTTATTTGTTATTTCACGTGCTTGCTTTAAAAGCCAGAAAATATTCACCACGCACCATGTACGCCGCCAAAAAAAATAATTGCTTTTGTCGTTTTAAAATGCGTTCTATGATGTGCCGATGTGCACTCTGCTCAAAAGTAAATATTAAAAATGTCGCGAAATTGACCATAGTTCATCAACCAACAAAACGCAGCGTAAAATTATGATAACGAGCGTCACATGACGGTAAACCACATGCCATTGGTTTCATTCAGTCGCGGTTAAACGCTTGGTTTTTTTAAACAACTGCTTGTACTTATGTGAAACACCCTGTATACCTATCCACTGTCATTTTTTTTATTGCGGAACTGCCTTGGTATTTGACTTAGGTATATTCCCTTTGCTTTTCTTAGGTCAATGTAAAGTCTTTTTCTTTTTGTGTGTGTGTGTTAAAAAAGCAGGTAGGCAAGCTAGAAGTTGCAATAGTGTGAATATCCTGCGACGCTTTTCCCCGCGTACAACACATTGGTCGCAGTTAAGATATTCTCAAGCAAACACTTCTGTACATAGGCATTTGCAGCGTCATTATATACATCGAAAATAGCAAATTTACAAATGTATCGAAGTATCGTACGATAGAATTGCGAAGTATCGTATCGGATACATTCATTGCGGAAGTATCTTGTATCTGTACCTCCAATACTTCTTGCCCGAGTATCTTGTATCGTATCGCGATACAATTTCAAAGTATCTTTGCCCATCCCTGAGTGGACTGTCCTGCTCGGGGAATGTGCGCCGCGCCTCTGGCCGCTCACGACGCCATCGCCGCCGCTCAGGATTACCACACTCGATAGGACGCCCACTGCGAGGTCGACCGGACTTGCTACGTGAGTGCGGAAGACCTCTTTTTTTCTTCTTGGCCATTTGTTTACATCCGGCGCGCACTTCGTGCATTCACTGTTTTAGGGGCGAAGCTCCTTAGGGCATGGGTTAGTCCCTCGTTGTGCGTCGTAGCCACCTCTAGTACTCGGAGTGCTCACTAGATGGCGATGGCGCCTGCGGCGCTCGCTCCATTCCGATGCGTACGAGACGGCTCCGCTGCGTGCTCTAGTGTGATAGGAGACCGCTGGATGGCGCGGCGACGTTAGAATCTCATTGGATGGAAGCGCATTGCGGCAGTGAGCGCGCAACGAGCGGCGAAGACAAGGCGGCGGAGCGGAGGGCTCGGAAAGCGTGATGATGCGTGAAGCGTGATTTACATGATGATCGACTGGGCAAAATTTACGGAGGATTCACGGTTTACCGATGAACCTTCGGAGCCTCGCCCACTCATCATCATTCAGTCCGTGGATATGCTGTAATTTTTAGGGGCGAAGCTCCTTGGGGCATGGGTTAGAGCCGCGTTATGCGTCGCAGCCTCCATATAGTGGAATGTACCAACTACACGTGATGACGATGACGATGCCGCTGATGACCATGAAGGATAAGCGCGTTCCAGACTACACATTCTCTTTCTGCCATGGATCAAAACGATCGTAAGCCCGCTCTCGCCCTCGAAAGGCAAAACGCCAACGCCGACAACAAACGTTCCCCTGAGCTTAACGTCATATATGACGAAAAGGAAATCAGGGGAACCCCCTCCTTGTGGTCCGTAGAGCTCTTGAACAAAATCATCTACCCCATATGTAAATAATAAAAGATTGCGTATATACTTTATCAATATGTAAATAATGAAACATTGTGTATATACTGTATGTATAATCACACCACACCCCTGCATTTGTGTGTCAGGGCTTTCTGTGATGATCGAGTGGGCAAAATTTACGGAGGATTGACCGTTTACCAGATTACCTCTGGAGCTTCGCCCACTCATCATCATTCACTTCTTGGATATGGCGTGATTTTTTTCTGCGACCTTCTCGGCGGCTTTTCCCGAAGGCTGCGCTTCGCGTGGGGCTGGCGCTGTCACGATCTCGGACGCGGAACGAGAGTCCATTTTTACCTCTCTCGATTGTTTTTATTTCCTTTCCACCTATATCTTTCATTCCCCTTCCCCCTCCCCGTGCCAGCTTGTTGAGTTGACCTCCGATGAGAGAGACAGTTACGAGCTGGCACTTACCTCTTTCATTTTCATTTAAGAACCACTAAGAGAGGAATCCTCTACTCTACGGAGCGGCGCCCGCATCCCGTTGACTCCATTCCTTGATCGTGCTTGCATGTGCTTGCGGGGGCTTTGTTCGTCCCTCCTTCCCACGTCCCACACACCCAGAGCGCATGCGCGTCCCCTCCCCCCCTCTCTCTCTCCTCTCCTACGCTCCCCCCTTTCTCTCTTCTAGAAATCCTGTACTGTACGGAGCGGCGCCCGCGTCCCACAACGCATGCGCATCCCCTCCCCCCTCTCTGTCCTCTCCTACGGTCCCCCCCTTTCTCTCCTCTAGGAATCATCTACTCCACGGAGCGGCGCGCACGACAGGTGGTGCGACAGCTGCATACTCCCGCTGGGGGCGTCACGGTAGTTCCACGGTATAAAAATGGCGCCGCGCACGCCTCATTCTCTCTTTTGTGCAGCGCCGCGGTTTAGCGCCCGGGCCGCTGCCCCGAAACGGGAGCGGCGATGTTTCTCCCGCTCAAGCCAGCAATCTCCCCGCTGTCTCGCATCCACACATGGTTCCCTTCTTGATATAGGACAGATATACATTTTGCGTCCCTCGTTTCAACATATCCGGGACCTGAAGATCGGAGAAGGAAAACGGTGCAACGGAGGCGGGAAGAGCATATTTTGTCGTTCCTCATAAAGTACTTGAGCAATAGTGTGCCCAGGTATTCCATTGAAAAGCGAGGTTTAGAGAAGCGAACTTCGAGGTAAAGTTCCTGCATGAATCCCCGCGAAGATGGGCGTTTTGAAAAGCTTAACGGAACAACCAAGAGTGGTAATGAATCAACAACTGTAACCTGCAAGAATGAACGGATTAAGGGATGGGAGTTGTCTCGAAAAAAGAAAAAATCGCGAAACTGTTTGCGTAGATTAAGTTGTAGTAATCAAACCCACCCTCACTAACTGACCTTAATATGTTGTCAGCACACACGGGCACAGATGTGGAAGACCATATGAATGTAGAAAATACCAACACCGCTTGGTGAAGTGTCATATGATATGTTTTTCCTCATGGGTATGCTCAGCTTATAGAAGATACGTATACAAGACCGAAACGCACCACCCACTATTTCTTCAAGCGTATACACTTTATTCGAATTGCCATTTACCTAAAGTACATTTATGACAATCAAGACTTCAGACCGGACTGGTACGCAATCATGGTGAGGTGCTCGGCCTAACCACATTTCCTGCGTAACAGGATCTGAAGAACTCTAACTGCTCTACTGCTCTTTGCGTTAGCCATCGAGTCTTTCCTTTGTAACGCCAAACGACCTTACAGGGGGTGCTATCAACCCATGTAAAGTCGTTTGCGCCTCATGGCGCGCGCGCGTCTCGCGGATAAGTCGCAGTTCGGGTTGACAGCCGCCGAACGGAAGGTGGCGTTGTGCTTTCGCGGGTTATCATCATCGTTAAGGTTGGCGTGGTACAGACCCGTATATGGAGAGTCTGGTAAATGGGCGCGGCAGTGACATCGCGGCGCGGCGATGACGCCATTCACCTCACTTCCACGCCTCCGCTTCGGCGCCGTCCGCCATATTTACGCGATCTTCGCGACAACTGCTGCAACCTAGCGTGCTTGTGCGCTGTTCGTGCGTAAACTCCAGCACCACTAAACAAATTGGGAATTCAGGCACACGTCGCGCGAGCGCACACGCAGGCACACGTCACGCGAGCGCGTACACATGCACACGTTGCACGAGCGCACACCCAGGCACACGCCGCGCGAGTGCACAGTCACGCACTAGTGATGCAGAACTATCGGTAATTTGACTATCGATAGTTTTGATAGTTTCTTTCAAACTATCGATAGTGTAAAACAAATATCGATAGTACTACTATCGATAAACAATCGATATTATCGACAGTGCAATCAAGAGGACCATAAGTAGTATTGCTGACGATATGGCTGTGAATAATTAGTGCTACGATTAATAGTGCTGTGAATATATATGCTGTTGTTAGGCGGCGATATTGTGAAATGATTTGCGACAGCCTACTATCAGCAGTACTGTGTTCGCTTAATATATGAGCAATCATCCGGTTAAAGAAAAAATATTGCCGCAATCAAAATGCCGGAATATATTCCTAAATCACTTCATATTCGAAAGTGATGATGATTAGTAGGGTTTTGTGGCGCTAGGGCTATGGATGGCCAAGAAGCGCCATGTCATCGAAAAGCAACCAGTTACTCCCTCATATTCGCACATGCTAAAGTAACGAGCTACACATTAAATTAAAAGCTCAGCTTTTGATATTTTTATTTTGAACTCACAAAATGCAACATAAGTTTGAAGTCGCGCAGATCCGCCAAATGTAACGGCATGCTTTCTGCTAAAGCTGAACAGTTCAGCTTAATAATCATGTGTCAGCTAATCATTCTGCTCAAGCAACGCAAGCATGTCAACTTTCTTGCCCTTCTGCTTGCTTCTCCTGCTCCTCCATATATTACTATTCACTCGGAGAATCAAGTTTATGCTGCATTGAGTTCGCGCGGTTGATTTTATACGATGGATAGTACTATAAAACTTACTACCGACAGTGCTATAGATAGTTTCTTCGACCATCAATAGTTCGAAAATGACTCAACTATCGAGAGTATCGATAGTACCATCGATAGTTCTGCATCACTAGCAGGCACTTGTCGCGCGAGCGCACACTAGGGCACTGCACGGGCCCGGGCCGGCCCGAAAGCCCGGGCCCGGCCCGGCCCGCGGGCCGGGTCGGGCCAGGGTAAGTAATTGTTAGATCGGGCCCGGGCCGGGCTCGGGCCCATGATCTTCGGGCCCGGGCCGGGTCCGGGCCTGGGTCAGGCCCGTATCAGGCCCGACTCTCATACACTGTCGGCAATGGCGCGTAATGCTGTTTGGTTTTGTTGTTTTTGGGCATTTAGCATCCCGAACCTATTCAGGCTATCTGAGACGCTGCAGTGGAAGGCTCCGGGTAATTTAGACCACCTGAAGTGCATTAGCGTGTACTGAAATCGCACAATACAAAACGTCGCGCATTTTGCCTCCGTCGGTATGTTACATATAATTTCTGGAAATTGTCTCATATATGTTCCCGCCATTATATTGAGTGAAACACGTACTTGGGTACCGTGTATCAAAAGAAATGGTATAGCTGAGCAGCACTGCGGCAAGAGTGAAGCAACGGTGCACTGCCCAGATTAGTGCATATAAGATGTGCCCATCGGCATCGTGGGAAACATTTCGAGTATGCAGCTACGCTCGCATGCCCGCCGTGCCTGCCTCCGCCTTCGTGACTCGGTAGACCGGTCAACGCGACTACGAAGATACGCATGTTCGGTCGAACACAAAACTACGAGACACGCAACAAACGCAACGAATTTTAAAAGACCGAGGATAGACAGAGAGAGGAGGCGCAGGCGCCGAGCTATTCGCCTCGTGTGCGACCGATGGCGGCGCTGCGAACGGCGCTCCGGTGACGCAAGGGCGGGGATTCGGCTTTTGTCGTCTGCTACGCTCTGGCTAAAACAGCAGCATTTTCGTTATAGTTCGCTCGCATCGCACGGCGTTCCTCGACTACTAGCTGCATTTTCTTCTTATGATATTTCTTGAGATGACTGCTAGCATTACATGAGTTTATGAAACGTTAACATTTAACATATCTTCTGTATACCGACAGCCATCGCGGTCAGGTTCATGCCACCGAGTTCGTAGCGTCGCTCACTGGGCTGGATGGCGTTGAAATAGCTTACGTGAAAGCGCGAACGCCCCCGCCAAGTGAGTTAAAGAGAGTCTCCGCTGCTTTGAAATCGCAGCGCGATCAATTTTGCGGCTTATTCGCAAAAATCAGCGTTGTGTAAACAGACTTGAGGTGAATGAAAATTCATGCTCCACTCCCAGTTGTAGTCATGTGGACTTGTGCAGACACGACAGCCGACAAAATGAAATCGATAAATTCATCGACCAGCGGGTTATTGCGGGCCACTAGCACAGATTGGGCGAGCTGGATGCAAATAAGATCGCTCGGAACGAAACGCCAGCAGTGGTGCGCGTGGTACAGTTCGACTCATGATTAGAGATAGATACGTTCATGAGCCGCATTCATGTTTTCGATCGCGCAGTGCTGCCTACTCGACTGTGCGAGCCTGCCAATGGTAATGACAGGATGGCGCGCACTATATCTCTAATGCTTGGGCAACGCGATCCGCTGCAGCGTTCGCGTTTCACTTGACACCGATAGTACAGCTTCGTAAACATTAGGAAAAATCGGCGAATGTGTCCAGGAAGAGGAGAAAGAGAGCTCTTTCCCACCATTCTTTTGGCCCCTGTGACTGATTATTGTGATTCTTTACCGTGCTGTAACAAGATTAAATATTTTAAGGTGGGAGCCTTAGATTCCACATAAATTGCGAAAATTGACCGTCGGCGTCCCGCGTCGCCAGCGTCAACACGAGTGATGCGAAAATTCATCACATGATCACGTCATCATGACATCCCAGACCGACGAAATTTGTGACGTCATAACGTCATGTCACATGATTACGTCATCACATGACATCGTCGCTTTACATTGCCTCCGTGATTGGTGGGCCGATCTCGGAGGCGATGCAAAACCAGGTGATGTGTAGAAAGCTTCAATGCAAAACCACGTTACGTCCAGAAAGCATTCGGTGGGGGGGCGGCGAAGGAACAATACATCGACTCAAGGAAAAGATGGCTTTCGCCTTCGAGTCAACTTAGGCAAATGCATAAGGAACTCGATCGAGTCTCTTTAGTACAGTGATCGCACCAAGCCACATCAGGAGGCAACCGTTGAGACTGATTTACAGTATTTAATTGCAAATACATTTTTCGATGCGAAAGCTTCATATTTATCAACGTTAGTATGATTACACTAATTCTGTTCAGCATATTTTCAGACCACCGTGAACGAGTGAACAAACGTCGATTTATTAACGTAAGGGTTAAAATATGTTGCAAAAAAAAATAGAACAAAAACAAAAGAAAATCACTCCGGACAACCTATCGATATTTCATATCCCCGTCGTGCATCCCCTTTAGACTCACCCTGTTTATTTCGTGTTTCAATTTAAAGTACTTACGACGCGCTTACACAGCAGCTGCTAAAAATGTGTATTTAATCAAACGTTGTTGCCGGTAACGCCACTTAATTTATTTGAATGACATCACACGTCGTTTGTCATGCTCCGAACAAATAAATTAAATCGAAGGAGCAGGCTTGGCAACCGAACACGCGCAGCACGCAGTATACATTTATTGCGCTTTAACGCAGAAATGGAAGCTGAAGCCCGAACGCTGAAGTCAGTTATCGAAAATGGACAGGAAAGTCATTTTGAGTGCGCCACGGCCATAGAACAGTCGCGAAAAGAAAAATTCACCATAGAAGCAGATGTACACATGGATGGCTAGCAGACGACAACAGGAGCAATCGACAAAGAACGTGCTCCTGACGGCAACTCCGTTCGATTTCGATGGACATTTTGCTTGAACATTCAGTACAAATTGCTTTATCAACTCGCCCACCAATATTTCAATAACTCGAGCACGATAGACAGGCCGGCAGCGTCGAGCAGCCTTCACGTAGCGAGCGCGCGCGCGAAGAGCTGCATCCGAGTCCTCTCCTTGACGTCACACGCGAGAGGGCGCCACTCCAAGATCTCGAGGCGAATACCACGGCGCCCGTCTCCGTTGGCGAGCCACGGCGCCGCAGCGGCGCCGAACGCCGAACGCGTGATATGTACAGTCGTCAGCAAGCTTAACACGAACGCTCCGACGCGTGACCTGGACTACTTTGACTGATGCCAGCCGCGATGCGCTTGGCGCTCTCGCCGAGATAATACCTCGGTATGCTTGGATAGTATGCCGGCATGTATGGGTAACATATCTCGGCAACAGAACCCAAAGCTACGCGGCGCTAGCGTCAATCAAACTGTTTCAGGACACCCCGATGAGCGTTCGTGTTAAGCTTGCTGACGACTGTACGGCGCACACGGCAGCGTCTTCATCACGGAAGCCAATCACGCACGCTTCACGAGAGTCACGTGATTCCTGCAGAAATATCAACTCACTCTCTCTCTGGCTCGACATTTGAAAAGGGGCCAAGTGGATAACCAGAGTCACGGTGCCGAGTGTAGTTCTGCAAATATGTAAATGAACTGCTCGTTACATTAAGAAAACCTCAGCGTCCCCAAGCGTTATTGACGTCGATTAGACTGTTCATCGGCACCACCGGCTCTTCAACTGGGCTTGATTTCATAGCTTCATGAGTTG